>JAPPVO010003456.1:0-76020 GCA_030407325.1 Camellia japonica | reverse complement strand
TGGACAGCAACACTTGGTTTCTGAACCCAACCAACTTGTCACAAACCTGCCCAACACATCCTATAACTCAAAATGAGAAAATAAAGGAAAAGACCAACAATTATTCAATGATAGGATCCACGGAACCTAAGTCCGAATATAATAACCGAAAGGAAAAGACCGGGGTCGCTATAATAAAAGTGACAATAAAAGTTCATTGAAGAAACCACTATACTTAACGATCTATCTGGAAGTTAAATAAAAAAGGAAGTTGAATAGAAAAGGAAATTGAATACAAATGGAAGTTGAATGGAAATAAAAATGGAAGTTCATTCAAGAAACCACTATGCCTTAACGATCTATTTGGAAATTAAATAAAAAATGAAGTTGAATAGAAAAGGAAATTAAATAAAAATGAAAGTTGACTAAAAATAAAAATGGAAGTTGCAAAAAATTAACAATGGAAGTTCATTCCAGAAACCATTATACCTTAACGATCTATTTAGAAATTAAATAAAAAAGGAAATTGAATAGAAAAGGAAACTGAATAAAAATGGAAGTTGAATAAAAATAAAATTGCAAGTTCCATAAAATTAAATGGAAGTTCATTCAAGAAACGACTATACCTTAACGATCTATTTGGAAATTAAATAAAATGGAAGTTGAATGGAAAAGGAAATTAAATAAAAATTAAAGTTCAATAAAAATAAATCGAAGTTGCATAAAATTAACAATAAAATTTCATTCAAGAAACCACTATACTAACGATCTATCAGGAAATTAAGTAAAAAAGGAAGTTCAATAGAAAAGGAAATTGAATACAAATGGAAGTTGAACAAAAATAAAAAGTGGAAGTTGCATCAAAATTGAAAATGAAAGTTCATTCAGGAAACCACTATTCTTTAACGATCGATTTGGAAATTAAATAAAAAAGGAAGTTGAAAAGAAAAGGAAATTGAATAAAAATTGAAGTTGAATAAAAATAAAAAAGGAAGTTGCAAAAATATAAAAATGGAAGTTCATTCAAGAAATCACTATACCTTAATGATCTATTTAGAAATTAAATAAAAAAAGGAAGTGGAATAGAAAAGGAAATTGAATAAAAATTGAAGTCGAATAAAAATCAAAATGGAATTTGCATCAAAATTGAAAATGGAAGTTCATTCAAGAAACCACTATAACTTGACGATCTATTTGGAAATTAAATAAAAAAGGAAGTTGAATAGAACAGGAAATTGAATACAAATGGAAGTTGAATAAAAATAAAAAATAGAAGTTGCATCAAAATTGAAAATGGAAGTTCATTCAAGAAACACTATACCTTAACGATCTATTTAGGAATTAAATAAAAAAGGAAATTGAATTGAAAAGGAAATTGAATAAAAATTGAAGTTGAATAAAATAAAATGGAAGTTGAACAAAATAAAAAACGGAAGTTCATTCAAAAAACCACTATACCTTAACGATCTATTTGGAAATTAAATAAAAAAGGAAGTTGAATAGAAGAGGAAATTGAATACAAATAGAAGTTGAATAAAAATAAAAAAATGGAAGTTGGATCAAATTTGAAAATTGAAGTTCATTCAAGAAACCACTATACCTTAACGATCTATTTAGGAATTAAATAAAAAAGGAATTGAATAGAAAAGGAAATTGAATAAAAATTGAAGTTGAATAAAACCAAAAATGGAAGTTGAATAAAAATAAAAATGGAAGTTCATTCAAGAAACCACTATACCTTAACGATCTATTTGGATATTAAATAAAAAAGGATGTCGAATAGAAAAGGAAATTGAATAAAAATGGAAGTTGAATAAAAATAAAAATGAAGTTGCATGAAAATTGAAAATGGAAGTTCATTCAGGAAACCACTATACCTTAACGATCTATTTGGAAATTAAATAAAAAAGGAAGTTGAATAGAAAAGGAAATTGAATACAAATGGAAGTTGCATAAAATAAAAAATGGAAATTCATTCAAGAAACCACTATACCTTAACGATCTATTTAGGAATTAAATAAAAAAGGAAATTGAATAGAAAAGGAAATTGAATAAAAATTGAAGTTGAATAAAACCAAAAATAGAAGTTGAATAAAACAAAAATGAAAGTTCATTCAAAAAACCACTATACCTTAACGATCTATTTGGAAATTAAATAAAAAAGGAAGTTGAATAGAAGAGGAAATTGAATACAAATGAAAGTTAAATAAAAATAAAAAATGGAAGTTGCATCAAAATTGAAAATTGAAGTTCATTCAAGAAACCACTATAACCTTAACGATCTATTTAGGAATTAAATAAAAAAGGAAATTGAATAGAAAAGGAAATTGAATAAAAATTGAAGTTGAATAAAAATAAAAATGGAAGTTCATTCAAGAAATCACTATACCTTAACGATCAATTTGGAAATTAAATAAAAAAGGAAGTTGAATAGAAAAGGAAATTGAATACAAATGGAAGTTGAATAAAAATAAAAAATGGAAGTTGCATCAAAATTGAAAATGGAAGTTCATTCAAGAAACCACTATACCTTAACGATCTATTTAGGAATTAAATAAAAAAGGAAATTGAATTGAAAAAAAATTGAATAAAAATTGAAGTTGAATAGAATCGAAAATGGAAGTTGAACAAAATAAAAATGGAAGTTCATTCAAAAAACCACTATACCTTAACGATCTATTTGGAAATTAAAGAAAAATGGAAGTTGAATAAAAATTGATGTCCAATAAAAATAAAATTGAAGTTGCATAAAATTAACAAAAAACGTTCATTCAAGAAACCACTATATCTTAACGATGTATCTGTAAATTAAATAAAAAATGAAGTTGAATAGAAAAGAAAATTGAATACAAATGGAAGTTCATTCACGAAACCACTACACCTTAACGATCTATTTGTAGATTAAATAAAATAGGGAAGTTGAATAGAAAAGAAATTGAATAAAAATAGAAGTTAAATAAAAATAAAAATGGAAGTTGCATAAAATTAAAATGGAAGTTCATTTAAGAAACGACTATACCTTAACAATTTATTTGGAAATTTAATAAAAATGGAAGTCGAATGGAAAATGACATTGAATAAAAATTGATGTTCAATAAAAATAAAAATGGAAGTTGCATAAAATTAACAATAAAAGTTCATTAAAGAAACCACTATAACTTAACGATCTATTTGTAAATTAAATAAAAAAGGAAGTTGAATAGAAAAGGAAATTGAATACGAATGGAAGTTGAATAAAAATAAAAATGGAAGTTCATTCAAGAAACCACCATACCTTAACGATGTATTTGGAAATTAAATAAAAAAAGGAAGTTGAATAGAAAAGGAAATTGAATAAAAATTGAAATTGAATAAAAATAAAAATGGAAGTTGCATAAAATTAAAATGGAAGTTCATTCAAAAACCACAGTACCTTAACGATTTATTTGGAAATTAGATAAAAATGGAAGTTGAATGGAAAAGGAAATTGAATAAAAATTAATGTTCAATAAAAAAAAATCGAAGTTCATAAAATTAACAATAAAAGTTCATTCAAAAACCACTATACCTTGACGATCTATCTGGAAATGAAGTAAAAAAGGAAGTTTAATAGAAAAGGAAATTGAATACAAATGGAAGTTGAAAACAAATAAAAATGGAAGTTCATTTAAGAAACCGTTATACCTTAACGATCTATTTGGAAATTAAATAAAAAAGGACGTTGAATAGAAAAGTAAGTTGAATAAAAATGGAAGTTGAATAAAAATAAAAATGGAAGTTGCATAAAATTAACAATAGAAGTTCATTCAAGAAACAATTATACCTTAAAAATCTATTTAGAAATTAAATAAAAAAGAAAGTTGAATAAAAATAAAATTAGAAGTTGCGTAAAATTAAAATGGAAGTTCATTCAAGAAACGACTACACCGTAACGATCTATATGGAAATTAAATAAAAATTGAAGTTGAATGGAAAAGGAAATTAAATAAAAATTGATGTTCAGTAAAAATAAAAATGGAAGTAGCATAAAATTAACAATAAAAGTTCAGTCAAGAAACCACTATATCTTTATGATCTATCTGGAAATTAAGTAAAAGAGGAAGTTGAATAGAAAAGGAAATTGAATAGAAATGAAAGTTGAATAAAAATAAAAATGGAAGTTAATTCAAGAAACCACGATACCTTAACGATCTATTTGGAAATTAAATAAAAAATGAAGTTGAATAGAAAGGAAATTCAATAAAAATTGAAGTTGAATAAAAATAAAAATGGAAGTTGAATAAAATTAACAATGGAAGTTCATTCAAGAAACCACTATACCTTAACGATCTATTTGGAAATTTAAAAAAAAAAAAAAATAAAGTTGAATAGAAAAGGAAATTCAATAAAAATGGAAGTCGAATAAAAATAAAAATGGAAGTTGCCTCAAAATTGAAAATGGAATTTCATTCAACAAACCGCTATACCTTAACGATCTATTTGGAAATTAAATAACAAATGAAGTTGAATAGAAAAGGAAATTGAATAAAAATTGAAGTTGAATAAAAATAAAAATGAAAGTTGTATAAATATAAAAATGGAAGTTCATTCAAGAAACCACTATACCTTAACGATCTATTTGAAAATTAAATTTTAAAGCTAGTTGAATAGAAAAGGAAATTGAATAAAAATAAAAGTTGAATAAAAATAAAAATGGAATTTGCATCAAAATTGAAAATGGAAGTTCATTCAAGAAACGGCTCTACCTTAAGGATCTATTTGGAAATTAAATAAAAAAGAAAAGTTGAATAGAAAAGGAAATTGATTAAAAATGGAAGTTGAATAAAATTAAAAATGGAAGTTGCCAAAAATTAAAATGGAAGTTTATTCAAGAATCGACTATACCTCAACAATCTATTTCGAAATTAAATAAAAATGGAACTTGAATGGAAAAGGAAATTAAATAAAAATTGATGTTCAATAAAAATAAAAATGGAAGTTGCATAAATTTAACAATAAAAGTTCATTGAGAAAACCACTATAATTTAACGATCTATTTGGAAATTAAATAAAAAGGAAGTTGAATAGAAAAGGAAATTGAATATGAATGGAAGTTGAATAAAAATAAAAATAGAAGTTCATTCAAGAAACCACTATACCTTAACGATCTATTTGGAAATTAAATAAAAAAAGGAAGTCGAATAGAGAAAGGAAATTGAATAAAAATGGAAGTTGAATAAAAATAAAAACGGAAGTTGCATAAAATTAAAATGGAAGTTCAGTCAGGAAACGACTGTACATTAACGATTTATTTCGAAATTAAATAAAAATGGAAGTTGAATGTTAAAAGGAAATTGAATAAAAATTAATGTTCAATAAAAAAAAAAATGGAAGTTGTATAAAATTAACAATAAAAGTTCATTCAGAAAAAAACTATACCTTAACGATCTATTTGGAAATTAAATAAAAAGGGAAGTTGAATAGAAAAGGAAATTGAATAAAAATAAAAATGAAAGTTGCATAAATTAAAATGGAAGTTCATTCAAGAATCGAATATACCATAACAATCTATTTGGAAATTAAATAAAAATAGAACTCGAATGGAAAACGAAATTGAATAAAAATTGATGTTCAATAAAAATAAAAATGGAAGTTGCATAAAATTAACAATAAAAGTTCATTGAATAAACCACTATACCTTAACGATCTATTTGGAAATTAAATAAAAAAGGAAGTTGAATAGAAAAGGAAATTGAATAAGAATGGAAGTTGAATAAAAATAAAAATGGAAGTTGCATAAATATAAAAATGGAAGTTCATTTTGGAAACCCCTATACCTTAACGATCTGTTTGAAAATTAAATAAAAAAGGAAGTTGAATAGAAAATGAAATTGAATAAAAATGAAAGTTGAATAAAAATAAAAATGGAAGTTGCATCAAAATTGAAAATGAAAGTTTATTCAAGAAACTTGTAACGCCCTCAAAATAATGCATGAAACCCATCATTTTAGACATGTAATGATATAAAGAAATCAACACCATTCCATTCATCAGAGTAGTTCTTACAACAGTATTACATGTTAACAACAAAAGCAAATGCCCTACAAGCTTACAGCTTTTGTAGTTAACACTTGGTTACATAAAAGAAGAGTACTAACTCTATACAAAATAAGCCCTTGGCTTGATATACATGTAATACAAACAAAAATAACAAAAGAGTCTTCGACTCCCAAAGTCATCCAAGCTATGTCCTTGGAGGAGGCATGCTACCTGTACCTGAAAATAATGTCCCATATAGGGTAGCCAACGCCCAGTAGAGATATGCTAAACACAATATGAGCAGTAACTAAGACATTAGCAATTGATAAATGTTTAATTTTCATAAATCAATTCATAACCCAGTTCCATTACATGACCACTATGTCCATGTTTCATTTCATTTTCCTTTTCTTATCAAGTTCACAATTCACAACAACGGCTCAGAACCTGGCCAACAACTTACATGAGACAATGACTCATATTAAACATTTCCCATTTCACAATAGATAAGCATACTAGCTATATCAACAATTCGATAAACGAGCATATAAGCTATATCAACATCTCAACAGATAAACATACAAGTTGTATCCACACTCCGACAGATAAGCATATGAGCTATATCAACACATTAACTGACAAGCATATGAGATGTATCAGCGGAGTCCATCCCTATCTCCTCCCAAACATCCGGTTTAGAGGTCCATCCCCTATCTTCCCCTAAACCGTGGAGTACAAATGAAGAAAGAGATTGCAGAATATGTGTCCAAATGCCTTCAGTGTCAGCAAGTTAAGGCTGAGCATCAGAAGCCAGGCGGTCTACTTCAACCTCTCCCTATTCCTAAATGGAAGTGGGAACATGTAACTATGGATTTCGTTGTTGGCCTACCTCGGACTTCTCGAGGTATGGATTCTGTTTGGGTTGTAGTTGATAGACTGACTAAATTTGTTCATTTTCTGCCTGTCAAAACTACATTTATTGCTTATAGATTGGCTACCATTTATGTTGATGAGATTGTCCATTTACATGGAGTTCCGGTATCCATTGTGTCGGATAGAGATCCGAAGTTCGTGTCTAGACTGTGGAAGAGTTTGCAGGAAGCTATGGGAACAGAACTAAGATTCAGTACTGCATTCCATCCACAGACAGATGGGCAGTCGGAACGAACGATACAAACTTTAGAAGATATGCTTCGCATGTGTGCTTTGGATTTTCAGGGGAGTTTGGAAGACTATTTGCCACTTGCAGAATTTGCTTATAATAACAGCTTCCACTCCAGCATCGGTATGGCACCATACGAGGCTTTGTATGGTAGGAGGTGTAGATCACCTATCTGTTGGACAGATGTCGGGGATAGAGCTCTGCTTGGGCCAGAAATTGTGCAAGACACTTCTGAAAAGATCAAAACTATTCGGCAAAGGCTCAAAACAGGTCAAGACCGACAGAAGAATTATGCAGACGTTCGGAGAAGACCTCTTGAGTATGAGGTTGGTGACCATGTGTTCATCCGTGTTTCTCCGATGAAAGGCCAAGTTAGATTTGGGAAAAATGGCAAGTTGTCGCCCCGCTACATTGGGCCGTTTCAAATTTTGGAGAGGCTTGGTCCACTTGCTTATAGAGTGGCTTTACCACCGGGATTCGAGCAAATCCATAATGTGTTTCATGTGTCGATGTTGAGGGGTTACCTCCGAGACCCATTTCATGTGATTGATTATCACCGGGTTGCTATTGATGAAAATATGGAATATGCTGAATGGCCGGAACGAATTGTTGATCGGCAAGTGAGACAATTGAGAAGCTAGTCCATCCCAATGGTGAAAGTGGAATGGAAAGAACACTATGGGACGGATGCCACGTGGGAAAAAGAGGAGGAAATGCGAATACGCTATCCACATTTGTTTCCCGATGAAGGTAACTTAAGTTTGGAGGACCAAACTTCCTAAATGGGGGAAGACTGTGATACCACTGTTCTGTATTATGTTAACTGGTCCCTAATACGTATGTGATTATATGTTTTGATATGATTTTGTGTGCCATTATGTGAATATGTGTGATTTGGAAGTATTATCTGTTCACCGTAGGCATATCTGTTTGAATAATCTGCTTTGGAAATTAAATTGAGGGCCTTATCGGCCACAGAACCCGAAATTGATTACGCCTTTGTGATTAGCGTAATTTTTAGAGCCTACGGTGAAATTTAATTGGAAAACTGATTCGGGTCAGATTAATCAGATTTAATTAATCATGAATGCTCAATTATGTTATTTTAAATAATGCATGTGAGTGGGGCTATATTATAAGCCTTCTTAAGTTCAATTCTTTCCCTTTTATATGACGTTGGCTGAGCAAACTCTAAGAGAAGAAGAAGGGGGTCGGCTATTAGAGAGATAGAGGGAGAGAATTGTGTTATTTTGACTCAAGCTTGAAGAATTTGAAGTCCATCTCTAAATTGGACCCTAGGTTGAAGGAATTGGGCTTCTAGGTAAGCCATTGACTCTTGAATTCATGAAAAGTAATGTGTAATCTTGTGTGTTCAAGGGTTGTTTGTACTCAAGAGCATGAGTTAAGTTGGTTTTGTTGGAATTAAAGCTTGATATAAGCATGCATGTTTGAAATTGTGTTGAAATAGTATGTGTAAGCTTGAAATACATGATTCATAAAGAGTTTTGGTTGAAACTCATGTCTTGATCACCATTTGTGTTGTCTAAGATGAGAATGTGACTAATTCACCACATGCATGTACATATTATGTGAATGGGAGCTTGAATGCATGAATTTGTATATTGTTAATGAGTTTGATGGGAGATTGGGGCTTGCATGTGACTTATTTGTGAAATTGAGCCTCATTGAGTTATAAGTTGAGGTCTATACCATGTTAGTATGATTATATTTGAGATTTGAGCCATTGCATGCAAGAATTGTAGCTGGAAAATTGAATTGGAGCTCAAGAACACAACCTGGGATTTCCAGAATTTTGACGTCCGCTCGAGCAGGGGAAGTGCCGCTCGAGCGGAGAATTTGAGCTCCCAGCATTTTTAGCAGACATGGCTCCCGCTCGAGCTTGGGATTTGCCGCTCGAGTGGGGAGTTATGTAGACAAGCAGTCCGCTCGAGCGGTAGGGTTCACGCTCGAGCGGGGATTTGAGGTAACCAGTACTTTTGCAGGCTTAAGGGTCCGCTCGAGCGGGGAATCCCACGCTCGAGCGGGAACCCTATTTTTGAAATTTTGTTTTTGCATTCTAAGTTATGTTTTCCATTCTCTTTCACTTGTAAGCACTCTTAGGCATATGTTAAGCATGGTAAATGAGTTAATGAGATAAGAATAAGGCCTAAAGAGGATTATGTGAATTAAGGAACGGATGGAATTATTAATGACCCTTTTGTGTTCATAAAATGTGTAGGGTCAAGCTCCAGGGCAAATCAACAAGCCGATCACTGTAAGTAATATCGATATTCGAATGCTTGTGAATGTCCAATTGTTTATTCCTTTATAAACTTTATGAGTTGCTAATTGGGATTGTGGACAAAAGTCTGACATGAATAAATGAATGGACCGAAGGTCGTTTTGATAAACACAAATGGATCAAAGGTCGTTTTGATAAACATAAATGGACCAAAGGTCATTTTGATAGAATTGAATGGACCGAAGGTCATTTTGATAGAAATGAACGGACCGAAGGTCGTTTTGACATATATGAATGGACCAAAGGTCGTTTCGACATATATGAATGGACCAAAGGTCGTTTTGACTTATATGGATGGACCGAAGGTCGTTTTGACATGAATGAGTGGGCCGAAGGCCGTTTTGACGTGGATGAGTAGGCCGAAGGCCGTTTGACAAGAATGAATAGGCCAAAGGCCGTTTCGACATAAATGATCAGGCCGAAGGCCGTTTTGACGTAAATGAGTGGGCCGAAGGCCGTTTTGACATGAATGGAAACCTGAATGGGCCAAAGGCCAGAATGTTGAAACCACAAGTCACTTGATTTGAATTTCGTATAGTTATATATTTGTTAAGTAGAAATATGAATTGGGCCCAAGGCTGTTTGGAACATGTTGTTCTATGCCACTATGTACTTTCTGTATTTGATATTATTCATTGGGCTATCGCTCACGCTCATTCATGTGTTTGTAGGTGAGCCAAGAGAAGTCCAAACCCAGCCCCAGTGAAGTCTGCCAGGAACAACATAAGTTTTGGGAAAGTTAGCCTTGTGTCTCACGCACGAGACCTATCCTTGCCATTTTGCTATTATGGAGAAGTGGTTTCGAAATACTCTTCAGATCCTGGGAGGCGCTGGTGATCCTCAGCTAGTCACCTAAAAAGAGGAAAACTCCGGTCGGCGGTGCCGGGATTAGCACTCCGACGGACAAGTTAGTTCAGACACTCAAGATAACTTTCTTTTTAAGTTTAGTGAAATGATTCTTACATACCTTTTTGGATTTGCGGTTCTTATATTTATACTCACTTTTTTGGGCCTCGGGGCCTGAGCCTACTCTTATCCTATTCACCGTACTTTTATTCGAATCTACTAACCCTCGTCTATTCGGCTTTGTTAATGTATTCGGCGCCCTAGTTACGCAATACGAAGCCGAATAGTATCCAGTTTCTGGGGTACGCGTCTCCCGACTCTTCCATTTATTCGGCTCCCACAATTGCCCCCCAAGCACTTCACTGATGACAGTTAGCTGGAGTGCTTGGTTTTGAGTTTCAAAAGGGCAGAGCCAAAATTTGGCGGCTGGCCTCATCGTTGTGCGGATATCTAAACGCACTTCTTTCGGTTGTCGTGTCGACTTTTCCCCTTCGCACATATGGTTATTTATTGCGATTTAAAATTTTGACACCCTTTCATGTATCACGTCACGCTCTTCGTCGGTTTGCCTTTTGGATATTCCCCGCAACTCTGTTTTCCGATATCCCCTTCGTCCTTTGTAAGTTCTCTCCTTCTTTGCTTTGAAGACTTTTTCTGGGTTGTTCCTTCCTTGGCATATTCTTACTAACTTAAGTCATGGCGAAACATTTGAAAGACCTCCTCTCGTCAGATCGAATCGCTGGCTTTAAACGCCATTTCTCCATTCCTGATGATGTCCGCCTGTCGCTTGTGGCAGACGGCACTCTTGATATGGAGAGGGAGGACGAAACCACGATTGTCTTTCCTCTTTTGTCAATTGCAGAGGGTGGAGTCTGTTTCCCTCTTCACCCGTTTCTTAGGGCTGTGCTTCGCTACTGGGGTTTAATCCCTTCCCAGCCTAATGTGAATTTCTTTAGAATCGTAATGGGAATTATAGCGCTCAACCGTCGCCTAAGAATTAATCTTGGCATTCCAGCCATCCGGCACTGTTATGCCTTGGCTAAGTCTTCTGGTCGGCACGGGCGTTTTTTCCTTAGGGCCAAGGATGTCGACCATCGGTTGGTTACGATGCTTTCCAGTTTTGGAAAATGAGTTGATGACGTTATGGTCATCGTCCAGGGTAACTGGAAATTTGGCGAAGGGGAGGATCACACCGACCCTATTCCTAGACGAAGGGGCGAGCCATGTGGCTGATTGCCTTTGCTCTTGTTTTTTTTTTTTTTTTTTGAAGCCCCTTCTTTGAAATGTGACGGGTTGTCTTCTGCAGGGAGTGTTTTGAAGAAAGCTCTACCTTCGACCGACGGCGCCGTTCTTTTGGATATAGAAGTCGTACTCAAATATTTCGGCCGTCGAAGTCTTCAGAAACAAGGGAGGTCGGTGCATATCCTGCTTCGTTACGAGCCGACATATACGACCTTCTCGGCAGCGGAAAATATCCCTGTTCCGAAGGGCGAAGATTCTCTTATCGCTCTTATTTTGTCTGACTTCAAAAACTTGAGGCAGGTTGGTTTTGAAGGGTCCGATTCAGAGCGGAACGTAGCTGATGTTAGCGAATCAGATCAGTCTGAGGCCGAATCTGACGGGGTATTGAATTCGGCCGATCCCCCATCCACTTCTGGCCGAGCGGATCTCTCATTTGACGGCGTTGTTCACAGTTTGGAGAATATTCCCGCCGCAGACCACGAAGACATGACAGGATTAAGCCTGATACAACTTTCCAGGAAGGCGAACGCGGAAAGGTTGGCTGCGAGGCGAAGAGCGAAGGCCCTGCCGTCCGAACTACCGCCCATCACCGACCCTCAATTCTCCCTGCCTGCTAGCGGATCAGAGTCCGTGCGCGTTGAGGTGGAAACGGTAGCAAATCGAAATGCCGAATCTTCTATGATCGAACAGGCCGGTCAAGAAGTTGAGGCAGAGAAACGCCCTGCCGAGTTTGAGGCCGGCTGCGAGGAACACGACGGCAAGCGTCCTCGATTAGAGAGATCGGACGTGGTCGTTCCTTTTGTGATTCAGCCGACGGTAAGAAACGTATCGATTTCTTTTGATGCATCAGCGCTCAAAGATCCAGAAGTCGCATTCAGCTTGGCCACGTCCATGTTGTTGCCGTCTGACAAGGAGGCTTTCCAGGTGGAAACAGATCCGAATGCGACAGCACTAGCCGCCCAATCGGCGCTTTTGGTACATAGTCGAACTTAGCTTTACTTAATCCGAATACTGTTGGAGTTAAGGTTCTAAATGCTTGTTTTGCAGACCGTCGGACAGATAACTGATTTAGGCCGTCGCCATCATGACGCCGTCAAAGAGATTGGCTGTCTACGCGAGGAAGCTGAGGGCCAGAGGAGAAGGGCCGAGGTCGAGGCTTTGTGGGCGAATCAGGAAGCCTCAAGGGCCGACGCCGAGATGGAGAGGGCTCGTAGCGCGGATCAGTTGAGATCGGATGCCGAGAAGAAGGCGGATGCGAGTGAAGATGCGCTCAAATTGGCCCAGTAGGCGATCTCCAGACTGGAGGTGAGTTGGCTGAAATTAAGGCGGCGAAGGAAGCGGCCGACTCGGAGTCTTCAAAGTGTTCGAGGCCGGAAGAGTGCTGGGCTTGCCGAGTACGTTGACCAGGTCCCCAAGTTTGAAAATCGGGGATCAAACATGGCTGGCTCAAAGCCCTTGCTGCTGCTAACGCTTCGTTGAATATGCCGATACCATATGAGCAAGTGGATGTTGAGCCATTGGAGTCTGACTCTGATGGCTGATCCGGCTAAATGACAGTTTTTTTTTAAAATTTTTAATTTGTCAAATGTACTTTTACAGTTTTTAATTTAGTGCTTTTCATCTGTTGCTACAGTCATGAGTATATATAAAACGTGAGTTGTGCTTAATAAATGTTGAATGCTATTTATATATTTTGTTTTGTTTGTTTTTGTTTTTAGATTGGCTTGCTTAATAAACCTACCCTTGCCTTAGCCAAGGCGCGAGCTTGGGAAGCCGAATTGGCCTGACTCGCGGGTTGGCAAAGGCACAGACTTGTCGGCCGTTTGCATGTGAAAACTCGGCCGATAAGATTAAGAAATCTGCCCTTGCCTTGGCCAGGGCGCGAGCTTAGGAAACTGAATGGGCTTGACTCGCGGGCTGGCAAAGGCACAGACTGTTCGGCCGTTTGCACGTGAAAACTCGGCCGATAAGATTAAGAAATCTGCCCTTGCCTTCGTCAGGGCGCGAGCTTGGGAAGCCGAATGGACCTGACTCGCGGGCTGGCAAAGGCACAGACTGGTCGGCCGTTTGCACGTGAAAACTCGGCCGATAAGATTAAGAAATCTGCCCTTGGTCAGGGCGCGAGCTTGGGAAGCCGAATGGGCCTGACTCGCGGGCTGGCAAAGGCACAGACTGGTCGGCTGTTTGCACCTGAAAACTCGGCCAATAAGATTAAGAAATCTACCCTTGCCTTGGTCAGGGCGCGAGCTTGGGAAGCCGAATGGGCCTGACTTGCGGGCTGGCAAAGGCACAGACTGGTCGGTCGTTTGCACGTGAAAACTCGGCCGATAAGATTAAGAAATCTGCCCTTGCCTTGGTCAGGGCGCGAGCTTGGGAAGCCGAATGGGCCTGACTTGCGGGCTGGCAAAGGCACAGACTTGTCGGCCGTTTGCACGTGAAAACTCGGCCGATAAGATTAAGAAATATGCCCTTGGTCAGGGTGCGAGCTTGGGAAGCCGAATGGGCCTGACTCGCGAGCTGACAAAGGCACAGACTGGTCGGCCGTTTGCACGTGAAAACTCGGCCGATAAGATTAAAAAATCTGCCCTTGCCTTGGTCAGGGCGCGAGCTTGGGAAGCCGAATGCGCCTGACTCGCGGGCTGGCAAAGGCACAGACTGGTCGGCCGTTTGCACGTGAAAACTCGGCCGATAAGATTAAGAAATCTGCCCTTGTCTTGGTTAGGGCGCGAGCTTGGGAAGCCGAATGGGCCTGACTCGCGGGCTAGCAAAGGCACAAACTGGTCGGCCGTTTGCACTTGAAACCTCAGCCGATAAGATTAAGAAATCTGCCCTTGCCTTGGTCAGGGCGCAAGCTTGGGAAGTCGAATGGGCCTGACTCGCGGGCTGGCAAAGGCACAGACTGGTCAGCCGTTTGCACCTGAAAACTCGGCCGATAAGATTAAGAAATCTGCCCTTGCCTTCGTCAGGGCGCGAGCTTGGGAAGCCGAATGGGCCTGACTCGCGGGCTGGAAAAGGCACAGACTGGTCGGCCGTTTGCACTTGAAAACTCGGCCGATAAGATTAAGAAATTTGCCCTTGCGAGCTTGGGAAGCCGAATGGGCCTGACTCGCGGGCTGGCAAAGGCACAGACTGGTCGGCCGTTTGCACGTGAAAACTCGGCCGATAAGATTAAGAAATCTGCCCTTGTGAGCTTGGGAAGCCGAATGGGCCTGACTCGCGAGCTGGCAAAGGCATAGACTGGTCAGCCGTTTGCACGTGAAAACTCGGCCGATAAGATTAAGAAATCTGCCCTTGCCTTGGTCAGGGCGCGAGCTTGGGAAGCCGAATGGGCCTGACTCGCGGGCTGGCAGAGGCACAGACTGGTCGGCCGTTTGCACTTGAAAACTCGGCCGATAAGATTAAGAAATCTGTCCTTGCTTTGGTCAGGGCACGAGCTTGGGAAGCCGAATGGGCCTGACTCGCGGGCTGGCAAAGGCACAGACTGGTCAGCCATTTGCACGTGAAAACTCGACCGATAAAATTAAGAAATCTGCTCTTGCCTTGGTCAGGGCGCGAGCTTGGGAAGCCGAATGGGCCTGACTCGCGGGCTGGCAAAGGCACAGACTAGTCGGCCGTTTGCACTTGAAAACTCGGCCGATAAGATTAAGAAATCTTTCCTTGGTCAGGGCGCGAGTTAGGGAAGGCGAATGGGCCTGACTCGCGCGCTGGATAGTTGGCATCCGACTGTTGACGTTTGGGATTGCTAACGCTGCTTCGAGAAGGCTGTAAATATTGAAGGATAAATGGAGCGGATGCACGCCAGAGGTCCTGCTCTTTATTCAGGGAACTGAGGAGGGATGAAGATTGACTGAATCAGATGTCGCAATGAGTCGCAAAAGTGAGCCTACGCGTTCTGGAAGAAGAACTTCCAAGGATCGGGTAACACAGCAGCCCCTTAGTCATCGAAGTAGATCGTCCCGAAAGGATAGGCAAACTAGAATCGAGCCTGAAGCGACGCCACGTCCGTTAAGTTTTGCAGTTTCTATGAGGAATAGACCAATGACAGAGGCGGACTCTATTATTAAAGACCCAGATGTGACAGTTGAGTTCGCTCGACAGATATTTCCGCCGGAAGTCCAACAATCGATGGTCGGACGTCGAGATTTTGAAGTATTTCGAGACGGCATCCACGGGGCCGTGAAAGGACTATATACTGCCTACGAAGTCGGTATGCGTCTGCGAGAAGCGAGATGCGAGAGCGAGAGAAAGGATGAAAGGAATCGTAGTTTGGAGGTTCGCGGGGAAAAGGCTGAGCGTGAGCTCCAGGAACTAAAGAATGTTCGAGCGAGCGCGTCGGTTGCGACCGATCAATCTAAATTGGTTGGTACGGGGAGAGGAACCCAACAGACCTCGGGTTATGAAAAGGGATTTCAGGATGGCCTGAAGTTCGGGATAGAGAAGACAAACAAGACCTTGCCGAGGAGGCTGTCGGTGTGAAAATCGTGGATTCAAGCACGGCTGGATCAAGGCCCTTCAGAACGAGGAATCCCTCGAAGCTGCGGGAATTGATTCGGCCTTGCCCTATATCATCGCCATCACTTTCCTTATCCCGGCTTCGAAATTGAGAGGAGCGGCGATGAAGGTGCCGGTTGAATAGACATTGCGCTGAATAAACAGAATTTCTTTTCTTTGCAACGTTTGTATTTGGTCTTGACATGTTATGTGTTTAATTAATCGTGTTACTTCATCTTTCTGGCAAGTTTTGTGTTGTATGGGTAAATGTTTGGACGCGGATTGGCGAAGTGAATTATGAATGATTTATTGAATATTTATTTACCGACATCAAGTGGTCCGATTACAAACCTCAGAAAGGCCAGTCGGGATATGCACGAAAGGCGCTCCGAATCCGGAGTCTTTTTTGGCCAATCGTGATATCCACGAAAGGCGCTCCGAATCCAGAGTCTTTTTTTTTTTTTTGGCCAATCGTGATACCCATGAAGGGCGCTCCGAATCCGGAGGCTTTTTTTGGCCAATCGTGATATCCACGAAGGGCGCTCCGAATCCGGAGTCTTTTTTTGGCCAATCGTGATATCCACGAAGGGCGCTTCGAAGCCAGAGTCTTTTTTTCTTTGGCCAATCGTGATATCCACGAAGGGCACTCCGAATCCGGAGTCTTTTTTTTGGCTAATCGTGATATCCACGAAGGCGCTCCGAATCCGGAGTCTTTTTTTCTTTGGCCAATCGTGATATCCACGAAGGGCGCTCCGAATCCGGAGTCTTTTTTTTTTTTTGTCCTTGGAAGGCTTAATCGGACCTTATTACTCAAGGCTTGGGAAAAAGAGAAACTTTGTATTATAGAAATGGAACACGTACAAGTATCAAGCCCACAAGTCGGGTCAATGATAGAATTTACGCAAATGTGTAGAATTCCAGGGCCGTGGCAGGCTTCTTCTTGTCATGTCTGAGAGCCGATATGCCCCTGTTCCTGCGATGGATTCAATTTGATAGGGGCCGTCCCAGTTTGGACCTAGTTTTCCATCAGCCGGTCTCGGTCGGCTGGAAGCACTTCTTTAGGACAAGCTCGCCTGGCGTGTATCGGCGCAACTGAACTCGCTGATTGTACGACTTGGGAGCTGCTGCTGGTAGCGTGCCATAGATGCAAGGCGCGGTCTCTTCGTTCTTCAATGAGAATCAGATCTAGGGCGAGCATCATGTCGTTTCGGCCCGTGTCAAAAACTTGCGATTTCAGGGTTGGGAGTCCGATTTCCAGGGGTAAGATTGCCTGGGTTCCGAAGCATAGAGCAACGGCGTTTCTCTCCGGTGGATCTCCTTGGCATAGTACGATGAGCCCACAATACACTCGGCAATTCTTCTACCCATTTGCCTTTAGCTTTTTCCAGTCTCTTTTTATGCCGTCCAAGATGGATTTGTTAGAGGCTTCGGCCTGACCATTGCTTTGTGGGTAGGCCGGTGTCGAGAAGTAAGGCCGAATGCCATATTTGCTGCATAACTCTCGGTACACGCCACAATCAAACTGGGTGCCATTGTCTGAGATCAGAGCTCTCGGAATGCCGAATCGTGTTATGATGTTTCTCCATACAAAGCGTTTAATGTCGGCATCTCGTATATGTGTCAGAGCCTCCGCTTCGACCCATTTTGTGAAGTAGTCTGTCGCGACGATTAAGAATCGTTTGTTCCCTGGGCCCTGGGCAATGGTCCTACGATATCAAGTCCCCATTGAGCAAACGGCCAGGGGCTGGTGATAGAGTTCAACTCTTCGGCAGGCAGATGGGTTAATGGGGAAACTTTTGGCACTGTTCGCACTTTTTTACATAACTCTCCGCAGCCCTCATTGTCGGCCAATAATACCCCTGCGTTATAGCTCGATGGGCCAGGGAGCGTCCGCCGGAATGGGCACCGCAACTGCCCTCATGTATCTCTGTCAGAAGCTCTTCCACTTTGTCGGGGTGTACGCATTCCAAATATGGACCAGAGAGGGACTTTTTGTAAAGTCCTCCTTGCGGATCCAAATAATATCGCAGGGCTTTACTTCGTAGCTTGTGTGCTTCTTTTTTGTCCTCTGGGAGTTGTTCAGAAGAGAGGAATGCAGCAATGGGGTCCATCCAACTTGGTGTGGATTCTATGACATTAACATGGATTTCCTCCGAAGGGCCAATACTCGGCTCCGGGATGAAACCTACTTCGATGGTCCGTTTGATTTCAGAATTGATGGCGGAGGCTAAGCATGCCAAGGCATCCGCGTGTGTGTTCTGATCGCGCGTTATTTGGTTCAGTTCATGATGGTCAATTTTGCCAGCAAGGAATTGGCCGTTTTCATGTAGGCCGCCATACGGTCATTTCTTGCCGCATACTCCCCCTTCAGCTGATTGATTACCAACTTTGAATCACAAAACACAAGCAGACGCCGAGCGCCGAGAAGGTGGCATTCCGCAGGCCGGCTAGAAGGGCTTCGTATTCGGCTTCGTTATTTGATGCTTCAAAGCCAAGCTTGACGGCCTGCTCGATCACTGCGCCGTCTGGAGACATGATTACAACTCCGGCGCCACTGCCCCTTTGGTTAGAAGATCCATCATAGTATAATTGCCAAATATCCCCGACATAAATTCTCCAGTTCGGCTTTGGTAGAACCTCGGCCTTTGGTCGAACATCAGGTTTGAAGTTGGCAAGCTCGCCGGTAAATTCGGCAACAAAGTCGGCCAACACCTGCCCCTTGATTGCAGTTTTAGGTAAAAACCGAATGTCGTATTGGCCGAGTTCAAGAGCCCATTTTGAAACACGTCCCGATGCTTCTGCGCTCCGTAGTACCGACCGGAGGGGATAATCTGTTAGCACCCCAATGCTATGTCCCTGGAAGTAATGCATCAATTTTCTTGCCGCCATGACTAGGGCTAAGATAAGTTTTTCCAGCGGAAGGTAGCGTGTTTCGCGTCAACCATTGCCTTGCTCACATAATACACTGGCCGTTGCTCACCCTCCTCCTCTTTTAACAGTACGGCGCTGACGGCCCTATCGGAAACTGCCAGATATAGGATGAGGGGTCACCAGCGGCGGGTGTTGTCAAGAGAGGTACTGAACGGAGGTAGGTCTTGAGCCCATTGAAGGCTGCTTCACATTCGGCGGACCATTCAAAAGCCTTACCCTGCCGTAATGTTGAAAGAATTGTCGGCAGATCTGTAGACCGGCTGATGAATCTGTTAAGTGCAGCGGCCATCCCCATCAACTTTTGGACTTCTTTTACTGAACGGGGGGAGCCGAGTTCCAAAATTGTTGTGACCTGCCTCGGGTTGGCTTCGATTCCTCGGTGATTGACGATGTAACCCAGGAATTTGCCAGAGCCGATTCCAAACGCACACTTGGAAGCGTTTAGTTTCATTCTGTATTTGCGTAAGATGCTGAATGTCTTTTCTAGATCAGCTATATGATTCTTTTCTTCTTTGGACTTGACCACCGTATCATCTATATATATACTTCCATAGTGTGGCCGAGTTACTCTTTGAACATGGCAGTGACCAGTCTTTGATAGGTTGCCCCTGCATTCTTCAGCCCAAAGGGCATAACTTTGTAGCAATAGGTTCCTCTTGGGGTGAGGAAGGTAGTTTTGTCCTCGTCATCTGGATGCAAGGCGATTTGATGGTAGCCTCTGTAAGCATCGAGGAAGCTCATGCGTTGGTGACGTGCCGTCGCATCGACGAGTTGGTCGATTCTAGGTAGAGGAAAACAGTCTTTGGGGCAAGCTTTGTTCAGATCCGTGAAGTCGACGCATACTCGCCAAGTCCCATTTTTCTTCTTCACCACCACTGTATTGGAAAGCCACGTAGGGTAAGTAACTTCTCTAATTGCCCCGGCGTCAAGCAGTTTGTCTACCTCCTCGACAACGGCGGTAGTGTGCTCCGCGGCTGACCGTCGGCCCTTCTGTATGATCGGCTTACATTTCGGGTCGACATTCAGACGGTGCTGTGAAACTGACGGGTCTATTCCCGGCATTTCGTACGGAGTCCATGCAAAGACGTCAAGGTTGTTGAGCAAGAAAGAGATCAGCTGCTGCCTGTCGGCCTGATTCAGAGAGGCGCCGATCATGAAGAACTTGTCTGGGCTGCCATCAATGTCAACTCGGTCTAAATCTTCCGTGGCTTTCTCATTTGGATTCCGCCCAACGTCATCCAGGATTTCCCGATTCGGCACCTCAATGGAATTGACTTGCAGTTCCTTTGGCGTTCTGGTGGCGAGGAGATAACATGTTTGTGCCATTTCTGGGATCCGCGGATTTGCTCAATGCCGTGTTCTGTTGGGAAACGAAGCAGTTGATGATAGGTGCTTGGGACGGCCTGCATGGTATGCAACCATGATCGCCCCATGATGAGATTGTACGGCGACGGCAGCTTGACGACCAGGAATTCCACGTCCACCGTTCTGGAACCTGCTCGAACGGATAGGCTGATTTTTCCCAATGGGTACTCTGGAGTGGCGTTGAAGCTGAATAGTGGACAAGGGGCCGGAGTCAGGTCTGACTTGTTGAATCCGAGTTTGATGAAGGTTTTATAATACATAACTTCCGAGGTACTGCCCTGGTCGATGAGGACGCGTTCGACCGTGAACCGGTTGACGCGCAGCTCAACAACCAACGGATCGATGTGAGGGAGTGATACACCGATCAGATCAGAATCGTCAAAGGTGATATTTGGCGATTCTCGGGGCCGCTTCGCTGGCGTGAGCTGCTGTTCTGGACCTAAATGTGATTGGATCGCGTGTATGGCCGGGGCTGCAGGTAGGCTGTATATCATGTGGACGGTATCAAGCGGAATTGCGCCCTGCGGAGGGGCAGGTGTTTCGACTACATCCTTCCGGATGCACTGGTGAAGACGTTCGTCCTTTGCCAATTCCGCAGGGGGATCTGTTGTCGCATAGCCGCCGTCAGCTGCTTGCTGCGGGGCCCGGGATCGTCAATCATCTGCCCTCGGTGGTCGGTCAGAAGCCTGGCACACCGTTCGTTTGGGTTTTGATATTTCCGAGGCCAGATCGCGACGAAGGCATTCGTTCTCAACGATGATGTTGTCCAACCTCTGTTTGGTTTTCCTAGCTTGCGCCATGGTCGCCTGTATTGTCTTTTGAGTTGGGTTTGACGATGAGCAGAGGTCTGAGGCCGGTCTAGCTACGATGATTTGTTGTCCAAGCGAGTTGGCTAGAATGAGGTCACCTCTCTGTGCGGTTTTGTCAATGGTTACCGGAGGATCTTCAGTCACGCCTGCCATGGATGTATTTGAGTATTCCCATAGACGGCGCCAATTGTGGAGAAGTGGTTTGGAAATACTCTTCAGATCCTGGGAGGCGCTGGTGATCCTCAGCTAGTCACTGAAAAGAGGAAAACTCCGGTCGGGGGTGCCGGGATTAGCACTCCGACGAACAAGTTAGTTCAGACACTCAAGATAACTTTCTTTTTAAGTTTAGTGAAATGATTCTTACATACCTTTCTGGATTTGCGGTTCTTATATTTATACTCACTTTTTTGGGCCTCGGGGCCTGAGCCTACTCTTATCCTATTCACCGTACTTTTATTCGGATCTACTGACCCTCGTCTATTCGGCTTTGTTAATGTATTCGGCGCCCTAGTTTCGCAATACGAAGCCGAATAGTATCCAGTTTCTGGGGTACGCGTCTCCCGACTCTTCCATTTATTCGGCTCCCACAGCTATGTATTTATATTTTGTCTTGCTGGCAAGGACTCTATGTATATTTGTATATAGTCTGTTATGGGTTGACTTAGTTGGATGATCCTGTCTGTAAAGAAGTTTTACTACTGTACTTTTGATGTGGGTTATTAACGTATATGAG
This sequence comes from Camellia japonica, assembly GCA_030407325.1. Classification (NCBI taxonomy): domain Eukaryota; kingdom Viridiplantae; phylum Streptophyta; class Magnoliopsida; order Ericales; family Theaceae; genus Camellia; species Camellia japonica. The sequence continues at coordinate 54,163 of JAPPVO010003456.1, read as the reverse complement.
CATGGTTTGTTGATGTGCATATAAGCACGGCTCTATGGACAAAGTTTTAAATTTTGCTTCCGTTTGGCCCCTTTACTCTGACGAGTTACGTCTGTTTTGGTCTGAGGCCGTAGGTAATCACGGGATTACTGGCCGGTTATGTCCTTAACCCATAGGGGCGGGTTCGGGTCATGACAGAGTGGTATCAGAGCACGAGTTAATAACTCACACACTTGTCCAAAAGAGCAATACGCGTCTAGATAAGATCTAGGATGCACTCATGTGATAAATATGAATTTGGAGGCATTGGTAACATGCTTAACTATTTTGATACGAACTGCGAAAGCATCAAGAATGTGCTTAAGTGTTTTGATTTGAGTGATTATGTGCTATAAGTGGTAATTTACTGCATTGCAATTATTTGAATATGTGTGCTCTTAGTGTATACATATTTGTGAATCTTTTGTATGAAATATAATGCAAGTTTAATCAGATGGTGAGAACCAGAGGTGATGAGTTAGAAGAGTCCTCTACTGCCAGAATAGACAGAATGGAAAGACTGATCCAAGAAATGGCAGAAGCTTTGAGACAGCAACAGGAGTGGCAACAACAGTGGCAGCAACCACACCCGCCACCTCCACCTCCGGCACCACCCGTGCCAGATAATCAAAATAATGATCGGATAATAGCTCTCACCAAGGAATTCAAGAAAATGAAACCACCACAGTTCCACAAGGGATTAGATCCGCTGAAAGCCGAAGCGTGGGTCCTCAGCATTGAAAAATTATTTGAAGTGTTCCCCTGTTCAGAGACTCAGAAAGTGCTTCTAGCCACTTTTATGCTAGAAGACGAAGCGAAGATGGTGGATGTTGATGCGAGAAAACATAAAGATGTTGATTGGGTGAAATTTTGGAGATCTTTTATGACAAGTACTTCCCAATGTGTTCGGATAGGAAAGTAGCCGAGTTCATGGAATTAAAAGATAGCATGACAGTGGCTGAGTATGAGGCCAAGTTCACTGAGTTGGCCAGGTTTGCACCACACGTGATTGACACCGATTATAAGAAGGCAAGACACTTTGAAGGTGGACTCCGCAGTGACATCCTAGAGAGGGTAATGTTCTAAAGTTGGAAACCTACATTGGGGTGCTTGACAGGGCCATCATATCAGAGGCTAACATAGCTAGACAAGCTAAGCCAGTAACAGAATGGAAAGGCAATAAAAGACAAGGCTTCTTTTCGAAGAAGAAATTTCTAAAAAAGCAAAACACGGGCTCCTCAACTACTTCAAGTTCTTCCCGAGACACAGCTCCCATGTGCAACATTTGTAGCAAAAGGCACCGTGGAGTCTGTTACCGTGTATCAGGAGCCTGTTTCAAGTGTGGGAAACAAGGGCATATAGCCCGAGAGTGTAATCAGAACAGTGGGAAACTAGCAGCCAGTTCCATGCATTGATTCCAAAGCCGGGAAATACTTTGAGATCTGCTACTACTGGGGATACAGTGAGATAGGGAAGGGTTTTTGTGCTTGTTCCGGGCGATACACGAAATGCCAATGCCGTTGTCTCAAGTACTATTTCTATATGTAATCAGGATGCCTTTGTATTAATTGATTCTGGATCAACACTCATTTGTGACATATACATTTGCATCTAGACTGAAAGACCCCTAGAGTTTGCCATATTTGTTGTGTGTCTGCTCCATCGGGGGAATCTGTGTTATGTGACTATATATATCGGTTTTGTGACATGCATATTGAGGATGCTACCTTATATGTAGATTTTGCCCTTGAACTTTAGACATTTTGATGTATTTTGGGCATGGATTGGTTGACCAAGTATTGTGCCACCATAGATTGTGTGACAAAAAGGGTTGTATTTAAACCACAGAACAAAAAGAAATTGTGTTTGTGGGTAATGGGGTAGTGCCTCCACCTTATTTGATATCTGCAATGAAAGCATGTAAACTGATCAGGAAAGGGTGCCAGGGTTATCTGTGCTATGTGTTGACTGAACAACTGTGAATGTTGAATTGAATGATATTCCTATTGTTAGAGAATTCCCAGATGTGTTTCCAAATGAATTACCGGGGAATTGGTAGACAGGGAGATAGAGTTTACTATTGAGACTGTGCCAGGCACCCAGCCTATTTCTAAAACTCCCTACAGAATGGCTACTGCCGAGATGAAAGAATTGAAAGAACAGTTGCAAGACCTGCTTGAAAAGGGTTTATCCGGCCTAGCATTCGCCTTGGGGTGCACCGTGTTATTTGTGAAAAGAAGATGGTACCTTGCGCCTGTGCATCGATTACGGGAATTGAACAAGGTAACGATAAAGAACAAATATCCCTTACCCGTATTGATGATTTATTTGACCAGTTGCAGGGATCACAGGTGTTTTCTAAGATTGATTTGAGATCCGGGTATCATCAGCTGAAAGTTAAGGCAGAGGATGTTGAGAAAACCGCATTCAGAACGAGGTATGGTCATTTTGAGTTTCTTGTTATGCCATTTGGAGTGACTAATGCTCCGGCAGCATTTATGGACTTAATGAATAGAATTTTTAAAACCTACCTTGATGAGTTTGTTGTAGTCTTCATCGACGATATTTTGATATACTCTAGAGATAGACTTGAACATGAACATCACTTGAGGGCTGTTTTACAAATACTTCGAGAAAGGAAATTATTTGCTAAACTAAAGAAATGTGAGTTTTGGTTGGATGAGTTGTTTTCTTAGGGCATGTGATCAACAAGGAAGGAATTTCAGTGGACCCGCAGAAAATAGAGGCAATTGTGAATTGGCCTACACCGACTAATGTGACAGAAGTTCGCAGTTTCATGGGCTTGCTGGGTACTACAGGAGGTTTGTGAAGGACTTTTCGAAATTAGCGTGCCTCTTACCCAATTGACACGTAAAGGGCAACCTTTGAGTGGAACGAAGAAAGAGAATCAGCCTTTCATGAATTGAAGACGAGATTGACTACTGCACCAATTTTGACACTACCTTCAGGTACGGAAAATTTTGTAATTTTCAGTGATGCATCTTATAAGGGTTTGGGTTGTGTGTTAATGCAGAACGGAAAGGTTATTGCCTACGCCTCCCGTTGAGGCCACATGAGAAGAATTATCCAACACATGACCTAGAATTGGCCGCAGTTGTTTTTGCTTTGAAAATCTGGCGGCATTATTTGTATGGGGCAAAGTGTGAAGTCTACACAGATCATAAGAGCCTAAAATACTTCTTCACGCAGAAAGAGTTGAATATGCGTCAGAGAAGATGGCTGGAATGATAAAAGATTACGACTTAGAATTCAGTATCACCCCGGGAAAGCTAATACAGTGGCTGATGCCTTGAGCAGAAAATCAACGGGAGTATGGCTTGTTGCTTACTGAACAAAGGGAAATTTTGCAAGATTTGAGAAGTCTGAAATTGAAGTGGTAATGTGGAACAGGGCGGATTGATAGCCGCTATTACAGCCGAGCCGGCGATTGTTGATGAAATCAAGCAGAAACAGAAAGAGGATGAGTTCCTCAGAAAGGTAATTGATGAATTTGAGACAGTCCAAAACAGAATTTAGCATTGAGAATGAAGTGTTGAAATTCCGAAAGAATGTGTCCTGATATCCCGGAACTAAAGAAGAGGGTCTTAGATGAAGCCCACAGATCCGTATTTGCTATGCATCCGGGCAACAATAAAATGTATCGGGATTTGAAACAGACCTATTGGTGGCCTAAAATGAAGAAAGAGATGTGTCCAAGTGCCTTCAGTGTCAGCAAGTTAAGGCTGAACATCAGAAACCAAGCGGTCTACTTCAACCTCTCCCTATTCCTGAATAGAAGTGGGAATATGTGACTATGGACTTCGTTGTTGGCCTACCTCGGACTTCTCGAGGTATGGATTCTGTTTGGGTTGTAGTTGATAGACTGACTAAATCTGCACATTTTCTGCCTGTCAAAACTACATTTACTGCTTATAGATTGGCTACATTTATGTTGATGAGATTGTCCGTTTACACGGAGTTCCGGTATCTATTGTGTCGGATAGAGATCCGAAATTGTGTCTAGATTGTGGAAGAGTTTGCAGGAAGCTATGGGAACAGAACTAAGATTCAGTACTGCATTCCACCCACAGACAGATGGGCAGTCAGAACGAACGATACAAACTTTGGAAGATATGCTTCGCATGTGTGCTTTGGATTTTCAGGGGAGTTGGGAAGACTATTTGCCACTTGCAGAATTTGCTTATAATAATAGCTTCCACTCCAGCATCGGTATGGCACCATACGAGGCTTTGTATGGTAGGAGGTGTAGATCACCTATTTGTTGGAAATTGTGCAAGACACTTCTGAAAAATCAAAACTATTCGGCAAAGGCTCAAAACAGCTCAGACCGACAAGAATTATGCAGACGTTCGGAGAAGACCTCTTGAGTATGAGGTTGGTGACCATGTGTTCATCCGTGTTTCTCCATGAAAGGCCAAGTCAGATTTGGGAAAAAGGGCAAGTTGTCGCCCCGCTACATTGGGCCGTTTCAATTTTGGAGAGGCTTGGTCCAGTTGCTTATAGAGTGCTTTACCACCGGGATTCGAGCAAATCCATAATGTGTTTCATGTGTCGATGTTGAGGGGTTACCTCCGAGACCCGTTTCATGTGATTGATTATCACCGGGTTGCTATTGATGAAAATATGGAATATGCTGAATGGCCGGAACGAATTGTTGATCGGCAAGTGAACAATTGAGAAGCAAGTCCATCCCAATGGTGAAAGTGGAATGGAAAGAACACTATGGGACGGATGCCACGTAGGAAAAAGAGGAGGAAATGCGAGTACGCTATCCACATTTGTTTCCCGATGAAGGTAACTTAAGTTTGGAGGACCAAACTTCCTAAAGGGAGGAAGACTGTGATACCCCTGTTCTGTATTATGTTAATTGGTCCCTAATACGTACGTGATTATATGTTTTGATATGATTTTGTGTGCCATTATGTGAATATGTGTGATTTGGAAGTATTATCTGTTCACTGTAGGCATATCTGTTTGAATAATCTGCTTTGGAAATTAAATTGAGGGCCTTATCGGCCACAGAACCCGAAATTGATTACGCCTTTGTGATTAGCGTAATTTTTAGAGCCTACGGTGAAATTTAATTGGAAAACTGATTCGGGTCAGATTAATCAGATTTAATTAATGAGTAATGCTCAATTATTTTATGTTAAATAATGCATGTGAGTGGGGCTATATTATAAGCCTTCTTAAGTTCAATTCTTTCCCTTTTATATGACTTTGGCTGAGCAAACTCTAAGAGAAGAAGAAGGGGGTCGGCTATTAGAGAGATAGAGGGAGAGAATTGTGTTATTTTGACTCAAGCTTGAAGAATTTGAAGTCCATCTCTAAATTGGACCATAGATTGAAGGAATTGGGCTTCTAGGTAAGCCATTGACTCTTGAATTCATGAAAGTAATGTGTGATCTTGTGTGTTCAAGGGTTGTTTGTACTCAAGAGCATGAGTTAAGTTGGTTTTGTTGGAATTAAAGCTTGATATAAGCATGCATGTATGAAATTGTGTTGAAATAGCATGTGTAAGCTTGAAATACATGATTCATAGAGTTTTGTTGAAACTCATGTTTGATCACCATTTGTGTTGTCTAAGATGAGAATGTGGCTAATTCATCACATGCATGTACATATTATGTGAATGGGAGCTTGAATGCATGAATTTGTATATTGTTAATGAGTTTGATGGGAGATTGGGGCATGCATGTGACTTATTTGTGAAATTGAGCCTCATTGAGTTATAAGTTGAGGTCTATACCATGTTAGTATGATTATATTTGAGATTTGAGCCATTGCATGCAAGAATTGTAGCTGGAAAATTGAATTGGAGCTCAAGAACACAACCTGGATTTCCAGAATTTTGACGTCCGCTCGAGCGGGGGAAGTGCCGCTCGAGCGGAGAATTCGAGCTCCCAGCATTTTTGCAGACATGGCTCCCGCTCGAGCGGGATTTGCTCGAGCGGGGAGCTTATGTAGACAGGCAGTCCGCTCGAGCGGAGGGTTCACGCTCGAGCGGGATTTGAGGTAACCAGTACTTTTGCAGGCTTAAGGGTCCGCTCGAGCGGGGACCTTTTTCTGAAATTTTGTTTTTGCATTCTAGTTCTGTTTTCCGTTCTCTTTCACTTGTAAGCACTCTTAGGCATATGTTAAGCATGGTAAATGAGTTAATGAGATAAGAATAAGGCCTAAAGAGGATTATGTGAATTAAGGAACGGATGAATTATTAATGACCCTTTTGTGTTCATGAAATGTGTAGGGTCAAGCTCCAGGGCAAATCCACAAGCCGATCACTGTGAGTAATATCGATATTCGAATGCTTGTGAATGTCCAATTGTTTATTCCCTTATAAACTTTATGAGTTGCTAATTGGGATTGTGGACAAAAGTCTAACATGAATGAATGAATGGACCGAAGGTCGTTTTGATAAACACAAATGGACCAAAGGTCGTTTTGATAAACATAAATGGACCAAAGGTCATTTTGTTAGAATTGAATGGACCGAAGGTCGTTTTGATAGAAATGAACGGACCGAAGGTCGTTTTGACATATATGAATGGACCAAGGTCGTTTTAACATATATGAATGGACCAAAGGTCGTTTCGACATATATGAATGGACCAAAGGTCGTTTTGACTTATATGGATGGACCGAAGGTCCTTTTGACATGAATGAGTGGGCCGAAGGCCGTTTTGACATGGATGAGTGGGCCGAAGGCCGTTTGACAAGAATGAATAGGCCGAAGGCCGTTTCGACATAAATGATCGGGCCGAAGGCCGTTTTGACGTAAATGAGTGGGCCGAAGGCCGTTTTGACATGAATGGAAACCTGAATGGGCCAAAGGCCAGAATGTTGAAACCACAAGTCACTTGATTTGAATTTCGTATAGTTATATATTTGTTAAGTAGAAATATGAATTGGGCCCAAGGCCATTTGGAACATGTTGTTCTATGCCACTATGTACTTTCTGTATTTGATATTATTCACTGGGCTATCGCTCACGCTCATTCATGTGTTTGTAGGTGAGCCAAGAGAAGTCCAAACCCAGCCCCAGTGAAGTTTGCCAGGAACAACATAAGTTTTGGGAAAGTCAGCCTTGTGTCTCACGCACGAGACCTATCCTTGCCATTTTGCTATGTATTTATATTTTGTCTTGCTGGCAAGGACTCTATGTATATTTGTATATAGTCTGTTATGGGTTGACTTAGTTGGATGATCCTGTCTGTAAAGAAGTTTTACTACTGTACTTTTGATGTGGGTTATTAACGTATATGAGCATGGTTTGTTGATGTGCATATAAGCACGGCTCTATGGACAAAGTTTTAAATTTTGCTTCCGTTTGGCCCCTTTACTCTGACGAGTTACGTCTGTTTTGGTCTGAGGCCGTAGGTAATCACGGGATTACTGGCCGGTTATGTCCTTAACCCATAGGGGCGGGTTTGGGTCATGACATGCATTCTTTTGAAATTTACCAATTTCAACTCATTTTCCACAATTCCATAACACATGCAACATTAATATCATGCTTGCATTTCCACAACATACTTAACATACACAATGTTAACATAACTTCCATAAACCAAAACATTCACAATGTTTTACAACTTAAGACATATGTAATGCACTTAAAGTTCAAAATTTGTTACAAAATTTCTATACATGATTACACATCAACAAACAAGTCCGGAGATTTTCTCATGGACCTCTAACTCACATTCCCAAGTGGCTTCCTCCACTCCGTGATGTTTCCACAAAACCTTTACCAAAGGAATGGTCTTGCCTCGCAAAACTTGATCCCGTCTATCCAAGACCCGAACCGGTCTCTCCTCATACGAGGCATCCTCATCTACTTCCAAATCGGTCCAATCCAACACATGGGACGGATCCGGCTCGTACTTCCGAAGCATACTAACATGAAACACGTCATGCACCCCGGACAACTGCGGTGGCAAAGCCAAACGATAAGCAACTTCCCCAACCCTCTCAAGGATCTCAAAGGGATCAATAAACCAAGGGGATAACTTCCCACTCTTCCCAAACCTCATCAAACCTCGCCTAAGTGATATTTTCAAGAAAACATGATCATCTACCTCAAACGCCAAAGGTCTCCTCCTACGGTCGGCATAACTCTTTTGACGACTCTGGGCTGTAACAAGCCTCCTACGGATAAGCTCAACCTTCTCCGTCGTCTCTCTAACCAACTCCGGGCCCAACAAAGGTGCATCACCCACCTCGGCCCAACAAACTGGAGACCTACACGGTCGGCCATACAAGGCCTCAAACGGTGCCATACCGATACTAGACTGAAAGCTGTTGTTGTAGGCAAACTCCACCAATGGCAAGTGCCTCTCCCACGTCCCACTAAAGTCAAGGACACAACCTCGAAGCATATCCTCAAGGATCTGAATAGTACGCTCGGACTGCTCGTCAGTCTGAGGATGATAAGCCGTACTAAAGGTCAACTTAGTGCCCAAGGCACTCTGCAAACTCTGCCACAACCTAGCAGTAAAACGAGGATCTCTATCTGAGACATCGTCATTGGGACCCCGTGCAATCTCATATATCCCGAATATACAAGTCGGCGAGATGATCTACCGAATCTCTCACGCGCATAGGGATGAAGTGCGCCGACTTAGTCAACCGGTCTACAACCACCCAAATAGCATCACTACCCCGCTGAGTCCTCGAAAGACCTACAACGAAGTCCATAGTGACATGCTCCCACTTCCACTCGGCAATAGGTAAGGGTTGCAACAAACCCGCTGGCCTCTGATGCTTGGCCTTCACTTGCTGACAAGTAAGGCACTTAGACACGAAAACTGCCACATCTCTCTTCATTCCCCGCCACCAGAACTGGCGACCCAAATCCCAATACATCTTAGTGCCTCCCGAATGCACCGCAAGGCATGAATGATGAAACTCTCGGAGTACCTCCTCTCGGCAAGTCTCCGGCACAAACAAACGGTCTCGGTATCTCACACTCCGGTCGGGATACACCGTCAAACCCTTCTCAACCTTCCCACTGGAGATCTTCTCTCGGAGGGATTCTACCTCAAGGTCACCTCTCTGTGCCTCTAACACTCGAGTCACAAGTGTAGGCTGTGCAACAACAGAAAACAAAGCCGCAGCCTCAACAGATTCGCCCAGTAGCAAATCAAACTCGCCAAGTGCCCCCAACATCTCCCACTCCCAGATGGCTATACAAGCTACATCACCTATGGATTTCCTGCTAAGGGCATCGGCCACAACATTGGCCTTCCCCGGATGATAGTGCAACTCGAAGTCGTAATCCTCAATAAACTCCATCTACCTCCTCTGCCTCAAGTTCAAGCCTTTCTGTGTAAACAGATATTTCAAACTCTTGTGATCCGAGAACACCTCGAATCTCTCACCATAAAGGTAGTGCCTCCATATTTTCAAGGCAAAGATCACTGCTGCTAACTCTAGGTCATGTGTAGGGTAATTCGTTTCGTGTATTTTCAACTGATGTGAGCCATAAGCCACCACTTTTCCCTCTTGCATCAACACACAACCCAAACCCTCTCATGAGGCATCACAGTAAACCGCATAATCCAACCCTCTCTCCGGAATAATCAAAACTGGAGCGGTGGTCAATCTAACTTTCAACTCTTGGAACGACTTTTCACAAGTCTCACTCCATACAAACTTGACCCCTTTCCGCGTCAATCTAGTCAACGGCGAAGCTAGCCTGGAGAAATCTTTCACAAACCGACGGTAGTACCCAGCTAACCCCAGAAAACTGCGGATCTCAAAAACGCTCTTAGGCTGTGCCCAGTCTTGCACTGCCTCAGTCTTGGATGTATCAACAGACACCCCTTCTCCGAATATCACATGGCCTAAGAACTTGACTTCTCCTAGCCAGAACTCACATTTCCCAAATTTGGCATGCAGCCTATGGGCTCTAAGCAACTCAAGCACCACTCTCAAGTGTTCCTCGTGCTCCTCCTCAGAAGGCGAATAAATAAGAATGTCGTCCACGAAAACGACTACAAAACGATCTAAAAATTCTCGGAAGATCCAGTTCATCAAGTCCATAAAGACTGCCGGTGCATTGGTGAGCCCAAACGGCATCACCAGAAACTCATAGTGGCCATACCGCGTACGGAATGCTGTCTTCAGAATATCCTCCTCTCTGACCCTCAACTGGTGGTAACCCGATCTCAAATCTATCTTAGAGAAACAACGGGAACCCTTCAACTGGTCAAACAAGTCATCTATACGGGGCATAGGGTACTTATTCTTAACCGTAGCCCGATTCAACTTCCGGCAGTCGATACACAGTCTCAAGGCACCATCTTTCTTTTTAGCAAAGAGGGCCGGTGCTCCCCACGGCGAAACACTAGGGCGAACAAATCCCTTATCTAGCAATTCCTGGAGCTAAATCTTCAACTCACTTAACTCGGCTGGGGCAAAATGATAAGGTGCCATAGAAATCGGCGCTGTGCCGGGCACTAAATCAATAGAGAACTCTATCTCTCGGTGAGGTGGCAAACTAACGAGATCCTCGGGAAAAACATCTGAATACTCACAAACCACCCTCGGTAATACAATCTGGGTCTCATCACACTCACCACTCATAAAGCTAGCAAGTAGACCACTAAGCTCACTCCACCCTCGCGGATCATACACCAGTGGCAACACACTACCAACCCGATCCCCCAAGAAATGAAAACACTCCCCGCTCAAGGTACACACTGTGACCCTCTGGCGGTAGCAATCGATAACAGCCTGGTATGACGATAGCCAGTCCATACCCAAAATAACATCAAAACCCTTCATGGGCATAACTACAAAAGGAAACGGAAGCCGATGATCGGCGACCTCTATATCACAACCTCTACATCCGTGCTTCAAAATCAATTCACCCCCAACAGGTGATACAACACATATAGGAGATGCTAATTGTGCCAACTCCAACTCCAAAACAGATGCAAATGCAGCAGATACAAAAGAATGAGATGCACCCGTATCAATCAATACACTAGCAACCGAGTTGCAAAACAGAAAGGTACCTCTCACAACTGATGGAACCGGTACTAGGTCCTGCGCGGTAACAGCATACACGCGCCTTGTAGGCCCCTGATCCACCTGCTCACCTCTAGGAGCAAAAGACTGATGCATAGACTGGGATGACGAAGCTCTCGGATTGGCCCTCGAGGCCTGCACAGACTGAGCTGGCTGATAACTCTGCGTCTGCCTAGAACCAGACGCCCCCGAAGTGGCACTCAACTGAGGGCAAAACCTCTTCAGGTGCCCAGGCTGACCACACTGAAAACAAGACAAAGGCTGGCCCCTGCCCTAACTCTGGCCCTAAGGTCTAGTTGAAGAAGAAGCAGCTCGTTGACCCCCTCCCTTCTGCGGGCAAACCGAAGACTTGTGACCCAGCTGGCCACATGTGAAACAAGTCAAACCTCCCTGATTACCTCTCCCGGAGCCTGCACTCGGCACTGGGAAGGTCGATCTAGCCAAACCACTCTGAGACTGCTGAGGGTTAGAACCCCTCTATCTCCTGCCATCACCCTGGCCATCTTGGCTCCTCTTGGAACCTCTCTGCCCCTCCTCCTCCTCCTGCATCATAATCTCCATATGAGCTGCAGCCTCCACCAAACGTCTATACTCCCAGATAAACGACCCTCCAACCCTCAACTTGAGCCCACGCCTCAACTTCCGCTCAAACTCAAAGTAACGACGTTCCTCGGACGCCACAAGTTCAGGTGCAAACCTAGACAAACTGGTAAATGTAGCCTCAAACTCGGCTACTGACAAACCCTACTGCTTAAGCTGGCAAAACTGTTCCCTCAGCTTCTCCCTAGCAGCTGAAGATAAGAACTTCTCCTGGAAAGCACTCACAAAAGCCTCCAATGCACCACCAACACTGCCCTTCTCGTACTTCCACCATTGACCCGCATCTCCCTTCAGTTGGAAGGATGCCAAGGTCACCTTTAAAGTCCCATCCTCGATGCCAAGCATCTCGAATATCTTCTCCATCTGTTCCAACCACTCGTCAGCCTTAAGTGGCTCTTTCGGATCCCCAATAAACTCATCTGGGTTAGACCGGAAGAATTCCCTCTTCAAGAAAGAAGGCCCTGCCTCAGCAACCTGATTCTCAGCTCTGAGAATACCCAAAGCTCCTACTATCTCTCGGGCCAAGGCACTCATAGCCTGCTGACCCACTGGCTCGGCTACATTGGCCTGACCAACTCCCTCCTGCACTGCCGGAACGTCATCCGATAAAGGTACTTCCTTCCTCCTAGGCCTACCACGCCTACCACCTCGTCCTCGTCCTGACATCCTATTAAAGGTAACGAAGACGTTAGCACATTCATAAATGTGCCGAAACTAAACACTCGCGTCCTAATGCATGGACAACTGTAATTCACTCCACGTAAGCACATAAACACATAAGCACTTACGAATTTCATTCCCGGATAATGATAGTCTCGAGGCGTTACCAGAGTTCCGGTTAGAAACAGCATTGATCAAGTGCTTTTCCAACAAGACTCACAGAAACCCAAGGATCCAATCAATATCCTAGAAATCAAATCCCATACCCAAGTAGTCACATAAGCATGTTATCACATAATCATATAACATTACATCTAAGTCTCTAACAAGCGAGACAAACCCATTGTGATACTAATCACTTCCCACGTACCCAAAGTATTCGAACCCGGTACGCTATGATACCAAGTTGTAACGCCCTCAAAATAATGCATAAAACCCATCATTTTAGACATGCAATGATATAAAGAAATCAATACCTTTCCATTCATCAGAGTAGTTCTTACAACAGTATTACATGTTAACAACAAAAGCAAATGCCCTACAGGCTTACAGCTTTTGTAGTTAACACTTGGTTACACAAAAGAAGAGTACTAACTCTATACAAAATAAGCCCTTGGCTTGATATACATGTAATACAAACAAAAATAATCAAAAGAGTCTTCGACTCCCAAAGTCATCCAAGCTATGTCCTTGGAGGAGGCATGCTACCTGTACCTGAAAATAATGTCCCATATAGGGTGAGCCAACGCCCAGTAGAGATATGCTAAACACAGTATGAGCAGTAACTAAGACATTAGCAATTGATAAATGTTTAATTTTCATAAATCAATTCATAACCCAGTTCCATTACATGACCACTATGTCCATGTTTCATTTCATTTTCCTTTTCTTATCAAGTTCACAATTCACAACAACGGCTCAGAACCTGGCCAACAACTTACATGAGACAGTGACTCATATTAAACATTTCCCATTTCACAATAGATAAGCATACTAGCTATATCAACACTTCGATAAACGAGCATATAAGCTATATCCACATCTCAATAGATAAGCATACAAGCTGTATCCACACTCCGACAGATAAGCATATGAGCTATATCAACACATTAACTGACAAGCATATGAGCTGTATCAGCGGAGTCCATCCCCTATCTCCTCCCAAACATCCGGTTTAGAGGTCCATCCCCTATCTTCCCCTAAACCGTGGAGTATATCCCCTATCTCCTCCCGCACACACAACGTATATACACATAGGTCATATACACAATCAATCAATACATAACGTTAATGTATTCTATCAACCGTCATACTCTATGACACATCCAATTGATTAGTTTTAGTTTGCCTAATCATCATGCATTGTCTACAACAATCAAAACTACCCTCCACCGGTAGCCCAAGCAATTATTTCTAAACAGATAATAAAAGCTCCAACAGATAAAATATCAAAGTTTTCAAAAGTGAGCGATTAATAAATCCAACTCCACCATTCTACCATATAATGAGCCAATTTCATTATTTCCAACTCAATTCTATAACCACACAATTTTCCCAAATTAATTATACCAATTAATTTATACAACAAATTAGGGTTTTCTACCCCATTTCCCAATATCAACTCAATGGTTCAAATATCAACAACCAACAATAATATCATCATTTTGAAACCCAAAATACATTTTAGAATCAAAATAACAAAACTCTCTTTTAACATTTTCAAACCCTAACTTCCCAAAATCAACAATTTAACAAAATGCCCAAAAATCTAGGTCAAAACCCATAGTAGTGAGTAGAAATCCCTACCTCAAATTCGGAGCTCAAGGGAAGAAGATGAAGAAACTCAACGTGCTCCAAAACTCAACATCCTCGGGTCAAAACGTAGCCCTCTACGATCAACCCAACTTTTGTAAAGACCAAAGGTGAGGAAATCACTCCCACTAGATCAATACCTAGAGAGAAGTTGAGGTTCTAGTGAGAGAGGCTCTCTAATGGAGGTTTGGAAAAGTAAGAGAGAGAAATGGAGTTGAAAAAGTGATCCAAAAAGTCGGATCTCGGTTTTATATAAGAGTCGCCCCGCTCGAGCGTGGAAACCCTCGCTCGAGCGTCACTCACAGACTCCCGCTCGAGCGTCCAAACCGCCGCTCGAGCGTCGGATACACACTCCTAAAACTTTTGCAGAACCAACTCCCCCGCTCCTCCCAACTCCCCGCTCGAGCGTCCCACACTCCCCGCTCGAGCGTCACACACAAACTCCCGCTCGAGCGTCCAAACCAACGCCCGCTCAGCGTCAAAAACACCCGCTCAAGCGGAGAAGCAACAACGAAGGGCCCGCTTGAGCGTCAAAAGCTCCGCTCGAGTGTGAAGGCAAAAATCTGGGCAACTACTTTTGGTTTCTATCACTCAACCAACCTGTTTCAAACCTGCCCAACACAACCCAAGACTCAAACACAAAGAGTAAAGGATGTAAACAAATATACAACAACAACCAACTCCACGGACCCTAAGTCCGGATACAACAATTAAAGAAAGGGAAACCAGGATCGCTATAAAACTACTATACCTTAACGATCTATTTGGAAATTAAATAAAAAAAGAAGTGGAATAGAAAAGGAAATTGAATAAAAATGGAAGTTGAATAAAAAAAAAATGAAAATTGCATAAAATTAACAATGGAAGTTCATTCAAGAAATCATTATACCTTAAAAATCTATTTGGAAATTAAATAAAAAAAGGAAGTTGAATGGAAAAGGAAATTCAATAAAAATGGAAGTTGAATAAAAATAAAAATGGAAGTCGCATAAAATTAACAATAAAAGTTCATTAAAGAAACCAGTATACCTTAACGATCTATCTGGAAATTAAGTAAAAAGGAAGTTGAAAAGAAAATAAAATTGAATACAAATGGAAGTTGAATAAAAATAAAAATAAAAATAGAAGTTCATTTAAGAAACCACTATACCTTAACGATCTATTTGGAAATTAAATAAAACAAGGAAGTTGAATAGAAAAGGAAATTGAATAAAAATGGAAGTTGAATAAAAATAAAAATGGAAGTTACATCAAATTAACAATGGAAGTTCATTCAAGAAACCACTATAGCTTAACGATTTATTTGGAAATTAAATTAAAAAGGAACTTGAATAGGAAAGGAAATTTAATAAAAATGGAAGTAGAATAAAAATAAAAATAGAAGTTGTATCAAAATTGAAAATGGAAGTTCATTCTAGAAACCACTGTAGCTCAACGATCTATTGGAAACTAAATAAAAAAAAGGAAGTTGAATAGAAAACGAAATTGAATGAAAATTGAAGTTGAATAAAAATAAAAATGGAAGTTGCCTAAAATTAAAAATGGAAATTCATTCAAGAAACCACTATACCTTAACGACCTATTTGGAAATTATTTAAAAAATTTAGTTGATTAAAAAAAGAAATTGAATAAAAATGGAAGTTGAATAAAAATAAAAGTAGAAGTTGCATAAAATTAAAAATGGAAGTTCATTCAAGAAACCACTATACCTTAACGATCTATTTGGAAATTAAATAAACAATGAAGTTTAATGGAAGAGGAAATTGAATAAAAATGGAAGTTGAATAAAAATAAAAATGGAACTTGCATCAAATTAAAAATGGTAGTTCATTCAAGAAACCACTATACCTTAACGAACTATTTGGAAATTCAAAAAAAAAAATAAGTTGAAAAGAAAAAGAAACTGAATAAAACTTGAAGTTGAATAAAAAACAAAATGGAAGTTCCATAAATTTAACAATGGAAGTTCATTCAAGAAACCCCTATACCATAACGATCTATTTGGAAATTAAATAAAAAGGAAGTTGAATAGAAAAGTAAATTGGATAAAAATAGAAGTTGAATAAAAATAAAAATGGAAGTTGCATAAAATTAATAATGGAAGTTCATTCAAGAAACCACTATACCTTAACAACCTACTTGGAATTTAAATAAAAAATGAAGTTGAATAGAAAAGGAAATTGAATAAAAATGGAAGTTGCATAAAATTAACAATGGAAGTTCATTCAAGAAACCGCTTTCCGTTAACGCTCTATTTGGAAATTAAAGAAAAAAGGAATTTGAATAGAAAAGGAAATTGAATAAAAATGGAAGTTGAATAAAAATAAAAATGGAAGTTGCAGAAAATTAAAAATGGAAGTTCATTCAAGAAGCCACTATAGCTTAAGGATCGATTTGGAAATTAAAAAAAAAAAAAAGGAAGTGGAATTGAAAAGGAAATTGAATAAAAATTCAAGGTGAATAAAAATAAAAATGAAAGTTGCATCAAAATTGAAAATGGATGTTCATTCGAGAAACCATTTTACCTTAACGATCTATTTTGAAATTGAATCAAAATTGAAGTTGAATAAAAATAAAAATGGAAGTTGCAAAAATATAAAAATGGAAGTTCATTTAGGAAACCACTATACCTTAAGGATCTATTTGGAAATTAAATAAAAATGGAAGTTGAATAGAAAAGGAAATTGAATAAAAATGGTAGTTGAAAAAAAATAAAAATAGGAGTTGCATCAAAATTGAAAATGGAAGTTCATTCAAGAAACCACTATACCTTAACGATATATTTGGAAATTAAATAAAAAAGGAAGTTGAATAGAAAAGGAAATTGAATAAAAATGGACGTTGAATAAAAATTGAAATTGCATAAAATTAACAATGGAAGTTCATTCAAGAAACCATTATACCTTAAAAATGTATTTGGAAATTGAATAAAAAAGGAAGTTGAATAGAAAAGGACATTCAATAAAGATGGAAGTTGAATAAAAATAAAAATGGAAGTTGCATAAAATTAAAATGGAAGTTCATTCAAGAAACGACTATACCTTAATGATCTATTTGGCAATTAAATAAAAATGGAAGTTGAATGGTAAAGGAAATTGAAAAGAAATTGATGTTAAATAAAAATAAAAATGGAAGTTGCATAAAATTAACAATAAAAGTTCATTCAAGAAACCACTATATGTTAATGATCTATCCGGAAATTAAGTAAAAAAATAAGTTGAATTGAAAAGGAAATTGAATACAAATGGAAGTTGAATAAAAATAAAAATGGAAGTTAATTCAAGAAACCACTATACCTTAACGATCTATTTGGAAATTAAATAAAAAAGGAAGTTGAATAGAAAAGGAAATTGAATACAAATGGAAGTTGAATAAAAATAAAAATGGAAGTTAATTCAAGAAACCACTATAGCTTAACGATATATTTGGATATTAAATAAGAAAATGAAGTTGAATAGAAAAGGAAATTGAATAAAAATGGAAGTTGAATAAAAATAAAAATGGAAGTTGCATCAAAATTGAAAATGGAAGTTCATTCAAGAAACCACTATACCTTAACAATCTATTTTGAAATTAAAAAAAAAAAGTTGAATAGAAAAGAAAATTGAATAAAAATGAAAGTTGAATAAGAATAAAAATGGAAGTTGCATAAAATTAAAATGGAAGTTCATTCCAGAAACGGCTATACCTTAACGATATATTTGGAAATTAAATAAAAATGGAAGTAGAATGGAAAAGGAAATTGAATAAAAATTAATGTTCAATAAAAATAAAAATCGAAGTTGCATAAAATTAAGAATAAAAGTTCATTCAAGAAACCACTATACCTTAACGATCTATCTGGAAATTAAGTAAAAAAGGAAGTCGATTAGAAAAGGAAATTGAATACAAATGGAAGTTGAATACAAATAAAAATGAAAGTTGCATAAATATAAAAATGGAAGTTCATTCAAGAAACCACAATACCTTAACGATCTCTTTGAAAATTAAATAAAAAAAGACGTTGAATAGAAAAGGAAATTGAGTAAAGATGGAAGTTGAATAAAAATAAAAATGGAATTTGCATTCAAAATTGAGAATGGAAGTTTATTCAAGAAACCACTATACCTTAACGATCTATTTGGAAATTAAATAAAAAAGGAAGTTGAATAGAAAAGCAAATTGAATAAAAATGGAAATTGAATAAAAATAAAAATCGAAGTTGCATAAAATTAACAATGGAAATTCATTCAAGAAACCATTATACCTTAACGATCTATTTGATAATTAAATAAAAAAGGAAATTGATAAAAAATGAAAATTGAATGAAAATGGAAGTTGAATAAAAATAAAAATGGAAGTTGTATAAATTTACAATGGAAGTTCATTCAAAAAACGAATATACCTTAACGATCTATTTGGAAATTAAATAAAAATGAAAGTTGAGTGGAAAAGGAAATTGAATAAAAATGGATATTCAATAAAAGTAAAAATGGAAGTTGCATAAAATTAACAATAAAAGTTCATTAAAGAAACCACTATACCTTAACGATCTATTTGGAAATAAATAAAAAAGGAAGTTGAATAGAAAAGAAATTGAATAAAAGTGGAAGTTGAATAAAATAAAAATGAAATTGCATAAAATTAACAATGGAAGTTCATTGAAGAAACCATTATACCTTAAAAATCTATTTGGAAATTAAATAAAAAAGAAGTTGAATAGAAAAGGAAATTCAATAAAAATGGAAGTTGAATAAAAATAAAAATGGAAGTTGCATAAAATTAAAATGGTAGTTAATTCAACAAACAACTATACCTTAATGATCTATTTGGAAATTAAATAAAAATGGAAGTTGAATGGTAAAGGAAATTGAATAGAAATTGATGTTCAATAAAAATAAAAATGGAAGTTGCATAAAATTAACAATAAAAGTTCATTCAAGAAACCACTATATCTTAACGATCTATCTGGAAATTAAGTAAAAAAGGAAGTTGAATTGAAAACGAAATTGTATACAAATGGAAGTTGAATAAAAATAAAAATGGAAGTTCATTCAAAAAACCACTATACCTTGACGATCTATTTGGAAATTAAATAAAATAGGAAGTTGAATAGAAAAGGAAATTGAATACAAATGGAAGTTGAATAAAAATAAAAATGGAAGTTAATTCAAGAAACCAGTATACCTTAACGATCTATTTGGAAATTAAATAAGAAAATGAAGTTGAATAAAAAAGGAAGTTGAATAAAAATAAAAATGGAAGTTGCATCAAAATTAAAAATGGAAGTTCATTCAAGAAACCACTATACCTTAACAATCTATTTGGAAATTAAATAAAAAAAAAAAAGTTGAATAGAAAAGAAAATTGATTAAAAATGGAAGTTGAATAAAAATAAAAATGGAAGTTGCATAAAATTAAAATGGAAGTTCATTCCAGAAACGGCTATACCTTAACGATATATTTGGAAATTAAATAAAAATGGAAGTAGAATGGAAAAGGAAATTGAATAAAAATTAATGTTCAATAAAAATAAAAATCGAAGTTGCATAAAATTAACAATAAAAGTTCATTCAAGAAGCCACTATACCGTAACGATCTATCTGGAAATTATGTAAAAAAGGAAGTCGAATAGAAAAAGAAATTGAATACAAAGTGGAAGTTGAATACAAATAAAAATGGAAGTTTATTCTAGAAACCACTATACTTCAACAATCTATTTGGAAATTAAATAAAAATGGAAGTTGAATAGAAAAGGAAATTGAATAAAAATGGAAGTTGATTAAAAATAAAAATTGAAGTTGTATAAAATTAACAATGGAAGTTCATTCAAGAAACCATTATACACTAACGATCTATTTGTTAATTAAATAAAAAAGGAAGTTGAATAAAAAAAGAAATTGAATAAGAATGGAAGTTGAATAAAAATAAAAATGGAAGTTGCATCAAATTAAAATGGAAGATCATTCAAGAAACAACTATGCCTTAATGATCAATTTGGAAATTAAATAAAAATGGAAGTTGAATGAAAAAGGAAATTGAATAAAAATTGATGTTCAATAAAAATAAAAATGGAAGTTGCATAAAAATTAAAAGTAAAAGTTCATTCAAGAAACCACAATACCTTAACGGTCTATCTGGAAATTAATTAAAAAAAGAAGTTGAACAGAAAAGGAAATTGAATACCAATGGAAGTTTAATAAAAATAAAAATAGAAGTTCATTTAACAAACCACTATACCTTAAATCAATAGAAAAGTAAGTTGAAAAAAAATTGAAGTTTAATAAAAATAAAATGAAGTTGAATAAAATTAACAATGGAAGTTCATTCAAGAAACCTACACCACTTAACGATCTATTTGGAAATTAAATGAAAAAGGAAGTTGAATAGAAAAGAAATTGAATAAAAAAGAAAGTTAATAAAAATAAAATTGGAAGTTGCATAAAATTGAAAATGGAAGTTCATTTCAGAAACCACTATACCTTAACCATATATTTGGAAATTAAATAAAAAAGGAAGTTGAATAGAAAAAGGAAATTGAATAAAAATTGAAGTTGAATAGAAATAAAAATAGAAGTTAATTCAAGAAACCACTATACCTCAACGATCTATTTGGAAATGAAATAAAAATGGAAGTTGAATAGAAAGGGAAATTGAATAAAAATGGAAGTCGAATAAAAACAAAATTGGAAGTTGCATCAAAATTGATAATGGAAGTTCATTCAAGAAACCGCTATACCATAACGATGTATTAGGAAATTAAATAAAAAATGAAGTTGAATAGAAAAGGAAATTGAATAAAAATTGAAGTTGAATAAAAATAAAAATGAAACTTGCATAAATAAAAAAATGGAAGTTCATTCAAGAAACCACTATACCTTAACGATCTCTTTGAAAATTTAACAAAAAAAGGACGTTGAATAGAAAAAGGAAATTGAGTACAGATGGAAGTTGAATAAAAATAAAAATGGAAGTTGCATTCAAAATTGAAAATGGAAGTTTATTCAAGAAACCACTATACCTTAACGATCTATTTGGAAATTAAATAAAAAAGGAAGTTGAATAGAAAAGCAAATTGAATAAAAATGGAAGTTGAATAAAAATAAAAATGGAAGTTGCATAAAATTAACAATGGAAACTCATTCAAAAAATCATTATACCTATAGCAACCCCGGTCTTTTCCCATTTGGTGGTTGTATTCGGACTTACGTTCCGTAGATTCTGTCGTTATATATTTGTTGTTGTCGTCCTTTAATTCCTTATTTTTGAGTTATAGGATGTATTGGTCAGGTTTGTTACAAGTTGGGAGTGTTTGGGAGCGAAGGGTTGCTGCCCAGAATTTTGGTCCTTCGCTCGAGCGAGCAGTTTGTCGCTCGAGCGAGCCTTTTGTTTTTGGTCCTTCGCTCGAGCCAGGGTTTATTAGCTCGAGCGAGAAATTGCGTCTAGTATAGACCTGAGAGCTGCATTTGTTGGCTCGAGCGAGTTTCGAGTTCTTCGCTCGAGCGAGCATTCTGTCGCTCGAGCATGCTTCTGGGTTGCAGACCTGAAGCATTGTATTGTTGGCTCGAGCGAGCTTTCCTTCGCTCGAGCGAGGCTTTCTTGTGTCTGGTTGCTCGAGCGACCAATCCTTCGCTCGAGCGAGCCTGTCGGGTTTAAATAGTCAGCAGCGGTTTTTAAAACATTTTTTCAGCCTCTTTTTTATTTTAAAACCCTAGGTCCGACTTCTCTCTCCCTCCACTCACCTTCTCTCTTAGGTATCATCTCTTTTTAGGGTGTTTCTATCCTAGGTGCTTTATTAAAAAGATAGAGTGAGTCGAGAGCTTCGTTTTAATTTGAGAGTTTGGCGGTTTGGAGCACTTTGGATTTTGGGTCGTCATCTCCATCTTCTCCATTCGGGTTATTTACTTCGAGGTAGGGATTTCCTACTCCATATTATAGGTTTTGTTCTAAGTTCTGGTATTTTGATATGTTGGGAGTTGTTCGGTAATTTTGGGAAAAGCCCTAGTGGTTGAAATAAATTAATTTGTATAATTAATTTAGGAAAAAATGTGGAATTGAGTTTAATTCATGAAATTGGGGATTTAGTGATTTAATGGTGTAGTTGGTTAGTTTAATTACTCACCTATGAAAATGTTAAATTTATATTTGTTGATACATTTATTTCCTATTTAGAAATAACTGTTTTGGGCTATCGGTGGAGGATAGTCGTGATTGTTGTAGACATTGCATGTGGATTGGGGAAAACTGAAACTAACCATATTGAATTAAGTCATTGAACATGACGGTTGAATTAATACAGAACATACGTGTATTGATTGAATATTGTGCATGACAAGTGTTTAATACATTGCATATGCATATCGTTTGGGAGGAGATAGGGGATGTACTCCACGGTTTAGGGGAAGATAGGGGATGGACCTCTAAACCGGATTTTGTTTGGGAGGAGATAGGGGATGGACTCCATTAGTACCGCTTATATGCGTACTTATTGATTTATGGAAGTGTTTTTACATGTTATTGATACAGCACTAAAATGTGTATCAATCGGGAAGTATGGAAGTGTTTTGGTATGAGCCTTAGCCTCATTTAATTTGTTGATATTGGAAGTAATGTTAATGTGAGATGTAGTCTCACTGTTATAGTTTGGCCAGGTTCTGAGCCATATTGGTATAAATGAAACTGTATGATAATGAAATCGGTATTTTGTGTTAACCATCTATTGAATGCTATTGCTTTATTCAATGCTTATATTTGGTTTAGTATATTTCTACTGGGCTGTGGCTCACCCTATACGGGAACATCATTTTCAGGTCCAGGTGATATGCTACCTCCAAGGACTTAGCTTGGGAGGATTTGGAGTTGAAGACTCTTTCTTTTAGTTAGCTAGTTTGTTATTTTGATGTTACATGTAATTACAAGCCAAGGGCTTAACCTGTAGTTGAGTTAGTACTCATTCCGTTTATGTCCAAGTTTTGGCTTGGAAAGATGTAAGCCCGTAGGGCATCTACTTTCGTTATTACATGTAATGTTTTTCTTTTAAGAATACTCTGATGAATGGAATAATATTTTATTTTCTTTTAACAATGCATGTTACTATTGTATATATAGTGGGTTTATTTTGAGGGCGTGACAATACCTTAACGATCTATTTGGTAATTAAATAAAAAAGGAAATTGAATAAAAATGGAATTGAATAAAAATAAAAATAGAAGTTGCATAAAATTAAAATGGATGTTCATTCAACAAACGATCTATTTGGAAATTAAATAAAAATGGAAGTTGAGTAGACAAGGAAATTGAATAAAAATGGATGTTCAATAAAGATAAAAATGGAAGTTGCATAAAATTAACAATAAAAGTTCATTGAGGAAACCACTATACCTTAACGATTTATTTGGAAATTAAATAAAAAAGGAAGTTGAATAAAAAAGGAAATTGAATAAAAATAACAATGAAAATTGCATAAAATTAAGAATGGAAGTTCATTCAAGAAACCATTATACCTTAAAAATCTATTTGGAAATTAAATAAAAAAGGAAGTTGAATAGAAAAGGAAATTCAATAAAAACGGAAGTTGAATAAAAATAAAAATGGAAGTTGGATAAAATTAAAATGGAAGTTAATACAAGAAATGACTATACCTTGATGCTATATTTGGAAATTAAATAAAAATGGAAGTTGAATGGTAAAGGAAATTGAATACAAATTGATGTTCAATAAAAATAAAAATAGAAGTTGCATAACATTAACAATAAAAGTTCATTCAAGAAACTGCTATATCTTAACGATCTATCTGGAAATTAAGTAAAAAAGGAAGTTGAATTGAAAAGGAAATTGAATACAAATGGAAGTTGAAAAAAAATAAAAATGGAAGCTCATTCAGGAAACCACTATACCTTAACAAGCTATTTGGAAATTAAATAAAAAAGGAAGTTGAATAGAAAAGGAAATTGAATACAAATGGAAGTTGAATAAAAATAAAAATGGAAGTTAATTCAAGAAACTACTATACCTTAACGATCTATTTTGGAAATTAAATAAGAAAATGAAGTTGAATAGAAAAGGAAATTGAATAAAAATGGAAGTTGAATAAAAATAAAAATGGAAGTTGCATCAAAATTGAAAATGGAAGTTCATTCAAGAAACCACTATACCTTAACAATCTATTTGGAAATTAAATAAAAAGAAAAGTTGAATAGAAAAGAAAAATGAATAAAAATGGAAGTTGAATAAAAATAAAAATGGAAGTTGCATAAAATTAAAATGGAAGTTCATTCCAGAAACGGCTATACCTTAACAATATATTTGGAAATTAAATGAAAATGGAAGTAGAATGGAAAAGGAAATTGAATAAAAATTAATGTTCAATAAAAATAAAAATCGAAATTGCATAAAATTAACAATAAAAGTTCATTCAAGAAAATCACTATACCTTAACAATCTATCCGGAAATTAAGTAAAAAAGGAAGTCGAATAGAAAAGGAAATTGAAAACAAATGGAAGTTGAATACAAATACAAATGGAAGTTGAATACGAATAAAAATGGAAGTTTATTCTAGAAACCACTATACCTTAATAATCTATTTGAAAATTAAATAAAAAAAAAAGGAAGTTGAATAGAAAAGGAAATTGAGTAAAAATGGAAGTTGAATAAAAATAAAAATGGAAATTTTATAAAATTAACAATGGAAGTTCATTCAATAAACCATTATACCTTAACGATCTATTTGTTAATGAAATAAAAAAGAAAGTTGAATAGAAAAGGAAATTGAATAAAAATGGAAGTGGAATAAAAATAAAAATGGAAGTTCCACGAAATTAAAATGGAATTTCATTCAAGAAAACGACTATACCTTAATGATCAATTTGGAAATTAAATAAAAATGGAAGTCGAATGGAAAAGGCAATTGAATAAAAATTGATGTTCAATAAAAATAAAAATGGAAGTTGCATAAAATTAACAATAAAAGTTCATTCAAGAAACCACTATAACTTAACGATCTATCTGGAAATTAATTAAAAAAGGAAGTTGAAAAGAAAAAGAAATTGAATACAAATGGAAGTTGAATAAAAATAAAAATAGAAGTTCATTCTACAAACCGCTATACTTTAACGATCTATTTGGAAATTAAATAAAAAACGAAATTGAATAGAAAAAGAAATTGAATAAAAATTGAAGTTGAATAAAAATAAAAAGGGAAGTTGCATAAAATTAACAATGGAAGTTCATTCAAGAAACCACTACACCTTAACGATCTATTTAGAAATTAAAAGAAAAAGGAAGTTGAATAGAAGAAAAAAAATTTGAATAAAAAAGAAAGTTGAATAAAAATAAAATTAGAAGTTGCATAAAATTGAAAATGGAAGTTCAATCCAGAAACCACTATACCTTAACGATCTATTTGGAAATTAAATAAAAAAAGAAGTTGAATAGAAAAAGGAAATTGAATAAAAATTGAAGTTGAATAGAAATAAAAATGGAAGTTCATTCAAGAAACCATTCTACCATAACGATCTATTTGGTAATTAAATAAAAAAGGAAATTGAATAAAATGGAAGTTGAATAAAAATAAAAATGGAATTCGATTAAAATTAAAATGGAAGTTCATTCAAGAAACGACTATACCTTAACGATCTATTTGGAAATTAAATAAAAATGGAAGTTGTGTGGAAAAGGAAATTGAATAAAAATGGATGTTCAATAAAAGTAAAAATGGAAGTTGCATAAAATTAACAATAAAAGGCCATTAAAAAAACCACTATACCTTAACGATCTATTTGGAAAGTAAATAAAAAAGGAAGTTGAATAGAAAAGGAAATTGAATAAAAGTGGAAGTTGAATAAAAATAAAAATGAAAATTGCATAAAATTAAGAATGGAAGTTCATTCAAGAAACCATTATACCTTAAAAATCCATTTGGAAATTAAATAAAAAAGGAAGTTGAATAGAAAAGGAAATTCAATAAAAATGGAAGTCGAATAAAAATAAAAATGGAAGTTGCATAAAATTAAAATGGAAGTTCATTCAAGAAACGACTATACCTCAATGATCTATTTGGAAATTAAATAAAAATGGAAGTTGAATGGTAAAGGAAATTGAATAGAAATTGATGTTCAACAAAAATAAAAATAGAAGTTTCGTAAAATTAACAATAAAAGTTCATTCAAGAAACCACTATAGCTTAACGATCTATCTGGAAAAATTAAAAAAAAGAAGTTGAATTGAAAAGGAAATTGAACACAAATGGAAGTTGAATAAAAATAAAAATGGAAGATCATTCAAGGAACCACTATACCTTAACGATCTATTTGGAAATTAAATAAAAAAGGAAGTTGAATAGAAAACGAAATTGAATACAAATGGAAGTTGAAGAAAAATAAAAATGGAAGTTAATTCAAGAAACAATTATACCTTGACGATCTATTTGGGAATTAAATAAGAAAATGAAGTTGAATAGAAAAAGAAATTGAATAAAAATAAAAATTGAAGTTGCATCAAAATGAAAATGGAAGTTCATTCAAGATACCTCTATACCTTAACAATCTATTTGAAAATAAAATAAAATAAAATAAAGTTGAATAGAAAAGAAAATTGAATAAAAATGGAATGTGAATAAAAATAAAAATGAAAGTTGCATAAAATTAAAATGGAAGTTCATTCTAGAAACGGCTAAACCTTAACGATATATTTGGAAACTATATAAAACTGGGAGTAGAATGGAAAAGGAAATTTAATAAAAATTAATGTCCATTAAAAATAAAAAACAAAGTTGTATAAAATTAACAATAAAGTTCATTCAAGAAACCACTATACCTTAACGATCTATCTGCAAATTAAGTAAAAAAGGAAATCGAATAGAAAAGGAAATTGAATACAAATGGAAGTTGAATACAAATAAAAATGGAAATTTATTCTACAAACCACTATACCTTAACAATCTATTTGGAAATTAAATAAAAAAAGGAAGTTGAATAGAAAAGGAAATTGAATAAAAATGGAAGTTGAATAAAATTAAAAATGGAATTTGTATAAAATTAACAATGGAAGTTCATTCAATAAACCATTATAACTTAACGATTTATTTGTCAATTAAATAAAAAATGAAGTTGAATAGAAAAGGAAATTGAATAAGAATGGAAGTTAAATAAAAATAAAAATGGAAGTTGCATCAAGTTAAAATGGAAGTTCATTCAAGAAACGACTATACCTTAATGATCAATTTGGAAATTAAATAAAATGGAAGTTGAATAAAATTAAAAATGGAAGTTGCATAAAATTAACAATAAAAGTTCATTCAAGAAACCGCTATACCTTAACGATCTATCTGGAAATTAAGTAAAAAAGGAAGTCGAATAGAAAAGGAAATTGAAAGCAAATGGAAGTTGAATACAAATAAAAATGGAAGTTGCATAAAATTAAAATGGAAGTTCATTCAAGAAACGACTATACCTTAATGATCAATTTGGAAATTAAATAAAAATGGAAGTTGAATGGAAAAAAAAATTGAATAAAAATTGATGTTCAATAAAAATAAAAAAGGAAGTTGCATAAAATTAACAATAAAAGTTCATTCAAGAAACCATTATAGCTTAACGATCTATCTGAAAATTAATTAACAAAGGAAGTTGAACAGAAAAGGAAATTGAATACGAATGGAAGTTGAATAAAAACAAAAATGAAAGTTAATTCAAGAAACCACTATACCTTAACGATCCATTTGGAAATTAAATAAAAAATGAAGTTGAATAGAAAATGAAATTGTATAAAAATTGATGTTGAATAAAAATAAAAATGGAAGTTGCATAAAATTAACAATGGAAGTTCACTCAAGAAACCACTATACCTTAACGATCGGTTTGGAAATTAAATAAAGAAAAAGTAAGTTGAATAGAAAAGGAAATTGAATAAAAATAGAAGCTGAATAAAAATCAAAATGGAAGTTTCATCAAAATTAAAAATGGAAGTTCATTCAAGAAGCCGCTATACCTTGACGATCTATTTGGAAATTATATAAAAAATGAAGTTAAATAGAAAAGGAAATTGAATAAAAATTGAAGTGGAATAGAAATAAAAATGGAAGTTGCATAAATATAAAAATGGAAGTTCATTTAAGAAACCACTATACCTCAACGATCTATTTGGAAATTAAATAAAAAAGGAAGTTGAATAGAAAAGGAAAAGGACAAAAATGGAAGTTGAATAAAAATAAAAATGGAAGTTGAAACCGCTATACCTTAATGGTCTATTTGGAAATTCAATAAAAAAAGGAAGTTAAATAGAAATGGAAATTGAAAAAAAAATTGAAGTTAAATAAAAATAAAAATGAAAGTTGCATCAAAATTGAAAATGGAAGTTTATTGAAGAAACCACTATACATTAACGATCTATTTGGAAACTAAATAAAAAAGGATGTTGAATAGAAAAGGAAATTGAATAAAAATGTAAGTTGAATAAAAATAAAAATGGAAGTTGCATAAAATTAAAATGGAAGTTCATTCAAGAAAGAACTATATCTTAACGATCTATTTGGAAATTAAATAAAAATGGAAGTTGGATGGAAAAGGAAATTGAATAAAAATTAATGTTCAATAAAAATAAAAATCGAAGTTGCATAAAATTAATAATAAAAGTTCAGTCAAGAAACCACTATACCTTAACGATCTATTCGGAAATTAAATAAAAAAGAAAGTTGAATAGAAAATGAAATTGAACAGAAATTGAAGTTGGATAAAAATAAAAATGGAAGTTGCATAAATATAAAAATAGAAGTTCATTCAAGAAACCACTATACATTAATGATCTATTTGGAAATTAAATAAAAAAGGAAGTTGAATAGAAAATGAAATTGAATAAAAATGGAAGTTGAAGAAAAATAAAAATAGAAGTTGCATGAAAATTGAAAATGGAAGTTTATTCAAGAAACCACTATACCTTAACGATCCATTTGGAAATTAAATAAAAAAGGAAGTTGAATAGAAAAGGAAATTGAAAAAAAATTGAAATTGAATAAAAATAAAAATGAAAGTTGCATAAATATAGAAATGAAAGTTTATTGAAGAAACCACCATACCTTAACGATCTATTTGGAAATTAAATAAAAAAGGAAGTTGAATAGGAACGAAAATTGAAAAAAAATAGAAGTTGAATAAAAATAAAAATGGAAGTTGCATAAAATAAAAAATGGAAGTTCATTTAAGAAACCACTATACCTTAACGATCTATTTGGAAATTAAATAAAAAATGAAGTTGAATAGAAAAAGAAATTGAATAAAAATGGAAGTTGAATAAAAACAAAAATGGAAGTTGCATTAAAATTGAAAATGGAAGTTCATTAAGGAAACCACTATACCTTAACGATCTATGTAGAAATTAAATAAAAAAGGAAGTTGAATAGAAAAGGAAATTGAATACAAATGGAAGTTGAATAAAAATGAAAATGGAAGTTCATTCAAGAAACCACTATACCTTAGCGATCTATTTGGAAATTAAATAAAAAAGGAAGTTGAACTGAAAAGGAAATTGAATAAAAATGAAAGTTGAATAAAAATAAAAATAGAAGTTACATAAAATTAATAATTGAAGTTCATTCAAGAAACCATTATATCTTAACGATCTATTTGTAAATTAAATAAAAAAGGAAGTTGAATAGAAAAGGAAATTGAATAAAAATGGTAGTTGAATAAAAATAAAAATGGAAGTTGCATAAAATTAAAATGGAAGTTTATTCAAGAAACGACTATACCTTAACGATCTATTTAGAAATTAAATAAAAATCGAAGTTGAATGGAAAAGGAAATTGAATAAAAATTGATGTTGAATAAAAGTAAAAATGAGAGTGGTAAAAAATTAACAATAAAAAGTTCATTGAAGAAACCACTATACCTTAACGATTTATTTGGAAATTAAATAAAAAAAAAAGCTGAATAGAAAAAGGAAATTGAATACAAATGTAGGTTGAATAAAAATAAAAATGGAAATTCATTCAAGAAACCACTATACTTTAACGATTTATTTAGAAATTAAATAAAAAGTGGAAGTTGAATAGAAAAAGGAAATTGAATACAAATGGAAGTTGAATAAAAATAAAAATGGAAGTTCATTCAAGAAACCACTATACCTTAACAATTTATTTGGAAATTAAATAAAAAGAGGAAGTTGAATAGAAAAGGAAATTGAATAAAAATGGAAGTTGAATAAAATTAACAATGGAAGTTCATTCAAGAAACTATTATAGCTTAACGATCTATTTGGAAATTAAATAAAAAATGAAGTTGAATAGAAAAGGAAATTGAATAAAAATGGAAGTTGAATAAAATTAACAATGGAAGTTCATTCAAGAAACTATTATAGCTTAACGATCTATTTGGAAATTAAATAAAAAATGGAAGTTGAATAGAAAAGGAATTCGAATAAAAATGGAAGTTGAATAAAAATAAAAATGGAAGTTGCATCAAATTGAAATATAAGTTCATTCAAAAACCACTATACTTAACGATCTATTTGGAAATGAAATAAAAAAGGAAGTTGAATTGAAAAGGAATTCGAATAAAAATGGAAGTTGAATAAAAATAAAAATGAAAGTTGCATAAAATTAATATGGATGTTCATTCAAGAAATGACTATACCTTAACGATCTATTTGAAAATTAAATAAAATTGGAAGTTGAATGGAGAAGGATATTGAATAAAAATTGATGTTCAACAAAAATAAAAATGGAAGTTGCATAAAACTAACAATAAAAGTTTATTGAAAAACCACTATATATACCTTAACGATCTATCTGGAAATTAAATAAAAAAAGGAAGTTGAATAGAAAAGGAAATTGAATACAAATGGAAGTTGAATAAAAATAAAAATGGAAGTTCATTCAAGAAACCACTATACCTTAACGATCTATTTGGAAATTAAATAAAAAAGGAAGTTGAATAGAAAAGGAAATTGAATAAAAATGGAAGTTGAATAAAAATAAAAATGGAAGTTACATAAAATTAACAATGGAAGTTCATTCAAGAAACGATTATACCTTAACGATCTATTTGGAAATTAAATAAAAAATGAAGTTGAATAGAAAAGGAAATTGAATAAAAATTGAAGTTGAATAAAAATAAAAATGGATGTTGCATAAAATTAATTGCTTTGATGACGAATAGAGGAATCTACTTTAGCCGAAAGTAGATATGTCGTTTTATGCTGCTGAAAATTGCTGGAGTAGAGTGGGGGACAAAGCCTTAATCTGCTTTTCCTTTTCCTTTATCCTGTTTGTCCTGACTCATCTTTTCTGCAATCAGGCCTGTGAGGGAATCCCAAAAATTGCCAAAGTTGGGATCAGCATCTATAGGGTTTTGTGATTCACCTGCTAGTACTGTAAACTCATTTTCATCCAATAATGGATCAAAATGTTCATCTTCTTCATGGCCGCCATGGCTACTGGAACCAGACTTCATGCTGGTATCATCTTTGGAAAATGACTGCAAGAATTGTTCCTTCATAAAATCCATGCTTTTAATAACTAATTCTTGCTCAGATAATCCTGGAACTTCTGTCTTAATTCATTCTGAATTTGACAAAAGGATTTTGTACTGGAGCAGCTGTGATGAGTTTAGGAGTAGCATGCTAGCAAGCCTGTGTATGGGCTTTAATCTTTTGAAGGAGTTCTTGATGAGGTTTAGGATCATCCATTTTATTCCACCATTTATAAAAGAAAACTCTTTTAAACGGGGAATTTTGTTCTGGAAATTCAAGTGGAAATCCCATTTCCATATCCATGGGATTCCAAATCTGATAACAAAATGGGCTATAGATTTGGACATTGAAATATCCTTGTTATACTGGAATTTGCTATAAGCAACTTGCCATTCATTGAATGCAAGACGAATTGGTTCTGGAAAAGCATCTAATTGTAATCCAATTTATCCTACCAAACGAGAAACCAGTTTGGGAGATCGTTTTTGAGAATGTCGGGAAGAGCACGGAAGAACCAAGAATGGCTGCGTGGGGGATTCATATAATAAAATGCTTGAGTAAAAGCATCAATATAATCCCAATAACTGTAACGAGACTCCTTATTACGGATCTCAATAGTCCTGCTAACATGAGGGTGCATACCCCAAGCTTGCATAGGTAAGATATTCTGAATAGTAGCTTTACTGTAATTAATGGGACTAGCAGTACGATTGGGTTTAGCCAATGTATGCTTAAAGTCAATCGACACAAGTTCAGTAAGAATTTGCTTGAAAATATAGCGGTATTGATCAAAGTGCGGTGGAGAATTTTGAGTAGTCAAATACCGCCTTTTAATTTCCCAAGGATCATTGATCCACTAGATATCTTCTGTATCGATGTAGAGAACAGTTTCGTCTACACTAGTATTCTGGAAATAAGATGATTCTAGAGCAAGGAGGACATCTTTAGCCGTACGGCTAGATTCCCCCTTTTTACTGGAAGTGGCATAAAGCCTTGGGAAGTCTGTATTATAGGGATTACCCCTACCACGGCCCCTCCTGCCGGAGCCCCGGCCTCTACTGTGCATTAGGACCCTGCAAGTATTCACGGGTAAGAAAATCTGGAAGAGAATTATTTTCTCCTTTGATATAATCAATATCAAAATCAAAAACTGAAAG
Source organism: Camellia japonica (assembly GCA_030407325.1). Taxonomy (NCBI): domain Eukaryota; kingdom Viridiplantae; phylum Streptophyta; class Magnoliopsida; order Ericales; family Theaceae; genus Camellia; species Camellia japonica. The sequence continues at coordinate 21,418 of JAPPVO010003456.1, read as the reverse complement.
TTGGCCCTGCCATGTGGCAAAAATTTGTTTTTGAGCCAGATTTTTGACATCTTTTTTCAAAATCTGTTTTGCTACAGAACAATCAACTCTAATTAAAAAATGTTGATTTAATAAATCATCCTGGAATTTAAAAACACATTTAATAATGGCTAAACATTCTTGTTTAATTGTCGGATAATTTTTTGCAGCTTGGTGCCAAATACCAGAAGTAAATCTTAAAAGTTCTTCTTTTTTACTGGTAGGATTAAATTGTTTTAATATGCCACCATAACCAATGTTAGAGGCATCGAGTTTCAACAATTTTTTTCCAATCTGGATTTGGTAAAGAAAGGCAAGGTAGAGTCTTGACTCTAGCCTTAATTTTCTGGACAGCTTCTGTATGTTCTGGTCCCCATGGTGGAGGATTTTTCCTGAGTCTGGAATATAAAATAGCTGCATCTGTAGCTAGATTAGGATAGTAATCATGAATATAATTTAAACTACCCAAAAATCTCTGTAACTGAGTTTTTTCTTTAATTTCATCTGGAAATTTAGATGCAAATTCCATGCTTCTGTTAATAGGAATAATGGTACCATTATGAATATTATGGCCCAAAAATCAAACTGTAGTTTGGAAAAGTTTCATTTTGGATGCAGAAACTACTAATCCATTTCTGATGATAACATGCTTAAAAATATTAAGATGTTTCATATGCTGGTCAATAGATGATGAGAAAATTAGAACATCATCAATATAACAAATAGCAAATTTTGTATAAGGATTAAAAATATCATTCATAATATGCTGGAATTCAGATGGAGCATTTTTCAATCCAAATGGCATGACATTCCATTCAAAATGCCCAAAAGGTACTGTAAAAGCAGTTTTATACCTATCTTGTTCAGCAATTTGGACTTGCCAATATCCTGATATCCAGTTCCGAATAAAAAAGATCTTTTAGATCGCCTCCAGGATGCTATCATATTCTCCAAATTTGATATGTATACCTTCGATTTCAACGCCCACAAAGGCAATTATCCAGAAGTATGTCAACAACCAGTGTCAGGTCTACTCCCTCTTTTAGAGGAGCCTATAGAGTAGACTTTCCTGAATCATCTAGACATTCTACTGCCGAACCAATAGAGTCCGTCATGCAGGGAATGCCCTCTAGACCTCCTAGTAATCCTGACCAGGCTATAGACCCTATGGATCCAGTTGTTCAAGGATTACACTTTTCAGCAAATAGAATCCCACATGGTATTTATGAACCAAGGGAATCCAGTAGCAAAGGACTATATAGTCCTACAGCCAGTGACATGAACTTTGAAGTTTAATGGATTTTAGTCCCGGCAGTGAAAATAGGAAAATCCTAAATCAGGATTTTTACCAGGACAAATATGCAAAATTCAGAGAATGGTATTTTGCCAATTATACTCCAGAACAATTGAAAGAACTCAAAATCCAGTATTATAAGTATTTAAATAATAGTCAGGAATTACAACCTTTTCCATTATGGTTTATGGAAAATGGAAGCATCCAGAATTCTCAAATTAATGTTTTAGAAAATATCCAGAAAAATTGGGTGACCACTGATGGTTAAAGTATTACTTCAATACACCCTCCTCTAAAATCTTTAGAATTACGACCTAGTGATTCTACTTCCAGTCAACCTTTGGTTATAACAGCTTTTGTTGAACCTCCAGCTAAAAGTAATATTGCTTTGACAGCTAAGGAAATTATTCCAATAATTAAACAGAATAATTATACTAACCTTTATTGTCAAACAGTAGGTAAACAATTAACCAGAATTGAAGAGATAGTTGTTCATCTTAAACATAATTGTTCTCTTGAACCCAAACCTCTAGTAATTCATCCAGTAGCTATTAAGCCTACACCTACAGTAACAAATTTTAACTTAAAATCCAAAAAGGCAAATACAGAATTTATGGATACTCTTATTAACAAGATCAAAGATCTTCACATAGGAGAATCCTCTCAACAAGTCAATATGTAATCTAGAAATCCTTTCCAGGAAGAAGAAAATTATCAGAATTTGACATTTCCTCAAATATCTGAAATTCAGACAAATTTCCAAAATGAACCTTCATCTATTAACAAGGTCCATTATGGAACAAATATCGACAGAACTGCTTATATAGCACCAAGTAGGTATTATTACTCTAGACCTACTCCCATGGATCTTCTTTATGAAGAAGATTTCCTTCATAGCCAGAAATCTTACCACAGTAGAACCATTTATGAATGGAATATTGATGGTCTTACAGAATATCAAATTTATGAAATTCTTCAGCATATGCTCATGTTTGCAACTGTTTGTAAACAGAATGAGAATACAGATCACCAAGTAGCCCATTTTATTGTAAGCGGCTTTACCGGCATTCTTAAAGGATGGTGGGATAATATTCTCACTACAGCCCAAAATGATGAAATTTTAAGTTCATTACGAACAACTAAAGATACTGATACAGGTATTGTTACTGAGGAACATGATGTTGTTTATACTGTTGTCAATACCATAGTTCTACACTTTGTCGGTGCCATTACTGGCATCGAGGATCGTAGTAGAAACTATTACAGAAATTGCGATGTCCATCTTTATCTCATTTTAGATGGTACAAAGATGTTTCCTAATGAAAGTTCATAGGAGAGCAGATGCTAATTCTGAACATTGGAAAGCCAAATTTATTGATGGTCTTCCTACTCTTTTTGCAGAAAGAGTAAGAAAGAAATTAAGGGATCGTCATAATCAGCTGGCTATTCCATACAATAGATATAACTATGGTCAATTAATAGGTATAATTACAGATGAAGGCCTTGCTTTATGCAATGACCTTAAATTACAGCAGCAAATGAAACAACATCTTACAGGAAGAAAAGAATTAGGTGAATTTTGTGAACAATTTGCCTATGATACAAAATTACAGTACCCTCATAAACAGAAGAAACATAAAAAATTTCCCAAATATTCTTCTGAAAAATCCAGAAAATATAAGAAAGCTAAAACTAGTTTCCAATAACAACCAACCAAAGGAAAACAAAAATATACCTCCAGGAAAAGATCTAAATCCACAATTAAATGTTATAAATGTGGACAAACAGGTCATTATGCTAATCGTTGTAAATCTAAAATACAACAGAAGCTTAATGAGCTTGCATTAGATAATGAAATCCAGCAGCAAATTCTCAGAATGATGTCTGATGAATCTAGCTCTTCTTCAAATGAAGAAGATGAAATTGCAGCTTTATATTCATCAGACACTGATACTAATTCTGATGAATCTCCTACAGCTTGTGATTATCAGCACAACATCAATCAAAATTCCAATGAAGTTAACTATTGGAAAGCAATAGTTGAAATGAATGGACTTGATATTGGAGGACCCAGTATTAATGTTCTTACTAAAACAGAACAGAACATGATTAGCATTGCTGATCAAATTTCTAATCCAGAGATGAAATTGAAATTTTTGGAATTATGTTTACAGCAACAGAAGAAAGAAGAAATTCTTCCTCCAAGACATTACAGTATGAAAGAGGTTTTCCAACGATTACAACATGTTATTGAGGAAAAACCTTTAACAATTCAGGATTTAAAAATGGAAGTAAATGCTTTAAAAGTTGAAATCAAACATTTACAAACTTCCAACATTTTTATTAATTCTGAAATTAAAAAGATTAATAACAAATTACAGGATCAATCTAAAGGAGTTGCTATTCCAGAATCTAGTAGCCAAACTAATATCCAGCCTTCTGAGCCTGATTATCTCATGCTTATGAATTCAGTAACTTTCCAGAAATGGTATATCAGAATAACTTTTATGATAAAACTTGATTTTATTATAAAAGATGCTATTGCTCTTGTCGATAGTGGAGCTAATATGAATTGATTCAGAAGGATTAATTCCTACTAAATACTTTCATAAGACAACTCAATCACTTACAAGTGCAAGTGGTAACTTTATACATATAGTATAAACTTCCAGAAGTCCTAATCTGCAATCAAGGATTATGCTTACCAACATCCTTTGTCCTCATCAAAAATATGTCTCAGGCCATAATTCTAGGGACACCTTTTCTGTGTTTACTTATGCCAATTTCCAAAATTGACTCCATTGGCATACATACAACCCTAAATAATCAACCGATTATTTTTGAGTTTATTACAGAACCTTATACCAAGGAATTAGATCAAATCAAGGATCTAGTAAATGTTAAAGAAAAACAAGTTAATTTTTTACAAAAAGAGATTAGCTTTCTTACTACAGAACAAAGACTACAGCAGTCTTCTTTCCAGCAAAAAATCAAATCACTTGAACAAGAATTTCAAAATGAAATTTGTAGTGATATTCCTAATGCTTTTTGGGATCGCAAGAAACACATAGTTTCTTTGCCTTATGAACCAGGATATGATGAGCGTAAAATTCCAACCAGAGCTCGTCCCAGTCAAATGAAAAAAGAGTATTTAGAACTCTGTAAAACAGAAATTAGTACTCTTCTCCAGAAAAAGCTTATACGACCCAGTAAATCCCCTTGTAGCTGTACAACATTTTATGTCAACAAAAATGCAGAAATTGAAAGGGGTGTGCCAAGATTGGTTATCAATTATAAACCTCTGAATGATGCTCTACAATGGATTAGATATCCAGTTCCGAATAAAAAAGATCTTTTAGATCGCCTCCAGGATGCTATCATATTCTCCAAATTTGATATGAAATCAGGATATTGGCAAGTCCAAATCGCTGAACAAGATAGGTATAAAACTGCTTTTACAGTACCTTTTGGGCATTTTGAATGGAATGTCATGCCATTTGGATTGAAAAATGCTCCATCTGAATTCCAGCATATCATGAATGATATTTTTAATCCTTATACAGAATTTGCTATTTGTTATATTGATGATGTTCTAATTTTCTCATCATCTATTGACCAGCATATGAAACATCTTAATATTTTTAAGCATGTTATCATCAGAAATGGATTAGTAGTTTATGCATCCAAAATGAAACTTCTCCAAACTACAGTTCGATTTTTGGGCCATAATATTCATAATGGTACCATTATTCCTATTAATAGAAGCATGGAATTTGCATCCAAATTTCCAGATGAAATTAAAGAAAAAACTCAGTTATAGAGATTTTTGGGTAGTTTAAATTATATTCATGATTACTATCCTAATCCAGCTACAGATGCAGCTATTTTATATTCCAGACTCATGAAAAATCCTCCACCATGGGGACCAGAACATACAGAAGCTGTCTAGAAAATTAAGGCTAAAGTCAAGACTCTACCTTGCCTTTCTTTACCAAATCCAGATTGGAAAAAAATTGTTGAAATCGATGCCTCTAACATTGGTTATGGTGGCATATTAAAACAATTTAATCCTACCAGTAAAAAAGAAAAACTTTTAAGATTTACTTCTGGTATTTGGCACCAAGCTGCAAAAAATTATCCGACAATTAAACAAGAATGTTTAGCCATTATCAAATCTGTTGAATAAAAAAGGAAGTTAAATGAAACTTTTAAGATCTTTCTGGAAATTAAACAAAAATGGAAGTTGAATGGAAAATGAAATTGAATAAAAATTAATGTTCAATAAAAATAAAAATCAAAGTTGCATAAAATTAACAATAAAAGTTCATTCAGAAAACCACTATACCTTAACGATCTTTCTGGAAATTAAGTAAAAAAGGAAATTGAATATAAAAGGAAATTGAATACAAATGAAAGTTGAATACAAATAAAAATGGAAGTTGCATCAAAATTGAAAATGGAAGTTCATTCAAGAAACCACTATACCTTAACGATCTATTTGGAAATTAAATAAAACAGTAAGTTGAATAGAAAAGGAAATTGAATAAAAATTGAAGTTGAATAAAAATAAAAATGGAAGTTGCATATATATAAAAATGGAAGTTTATTCAAGAAACCACTATACCTTAACGATCTATTTGGGAATTAAAAAAAAAAAAGGAAGTTGAATAGAAAAGGAAATTGAATAAAAATGAAAGTTGAATAAAAATGAAAGTTGCATCAAAATTGAATATGGAAGTTCATTCAAGAAACCACTATACCTTAACGATCTATTTGGAAATTAAATAAAAAATGAAGTTGAATAGAAAAAGAAATTGAATAAAAATGGAAGTTGAATAAAAAGAAAAATGGAAGTGGCATAAAATTAAAATGGAAGTTCATTCAAGAAACGACTATACCTTAACGATCTATTTGGAAAATAAATAAAAATGGAAGTTGAATGGAAAAGGAAATTGAATAAAAATTGATGTTCAATAAAAATAAAAATGGAAGTTAAATAAAATTGACCATAAAAGTTCATTCAAGAAACCACTATACCATAACGATCTATCTGGAAATTAAGTAAAAAGGGAAGTTGAATAGAAAAGGAAATTGAATACAAATGGAAGTTGAATAAAAATAAAAGCGGAAGTTGCACAAAATTAACAATGGAAGTTCATTCAAGAAACCATTATACCTTAACGATCTATTCGGTAATTAAATAAAAAAGAAAGTTGGATAGAAAAAGAAATTGAATAAAAATGGAAGTTGAATAAAAATAAAAATGGAAGTTTATTCAAGAAACCACTATACCTTAACGATCTATTTGGAAATTAAATAAAAATGAAGTTGAATAGAAAAGGAAATTGAATAAAAATTGAAGTTGAATAAAAATAAAAATGGAAGTTGCATAAAATTAACAATGGAAGTTCATTCAATAAACCACTGTACCTTAACAATCTATTTGGAAATTAAATAAAAAAGGAATTTGAATAGAAAAGGAAATTGAATAAAAATGGAAGTTGAATAAAAATAAAAATGAAAGTTGCATCAAAATTGAAAATGGAAGTTCATTCAAGAAACCACTATACCTTAACGACCTATTTTGAAATTAAATAAAAAATGAAGTTGAATAGAAAAGGAAACTGAATAAAAATTGAAGTTGAAAAAAAATAAAAACGGAAATTGCATAAATATAAAAATGGAAGTTCATTCAAGAAACCACTATACCTTAATGATCTATTTGGAAATTAAATAAAAAAGGAAGTTGAATAGAAAAGGAAATTGAATAAAAATGGAAGTTGAATAAAAATAAAAATGGAAGTTGCATCAAAATTGAAAATGGAAGTTCATTCAAGAAACCACTATATCTGAACGATCTATTTGGAAATTAAATAAAAAAAGGATGTTGAATGGAAGAGGAAATTGAATAAAAATGAAGTTTGAACAAGAATAAAAATGGATGTTGCATCAAAATTGAAAATGGACGTTCATTCAAGAATCCACTATACCTTAACGATCTATTTTGAAATTAAATAAAAAATGAAGTTGAATAGAAAAAGGAAGCTGAATAAAAATTCAAGTTGAAAAAAAATAAAAACGGAAGTTGCATAAATATAAAAATGGAAGTTCATTCAAGAAACCACTATACCTTAATGATCTATTTGGAAATTAAATAAAAAAGGAAGTTGAATAGAAAAGGAAATTGAATAAAAATGGAAGTTGAATAAAAATAAAAATGGAAGTTGCCATCAAAATTTAAAATGGAAGTTCATTCAAGAAACCACTATATCTGAACGATCTATTTGGAAATTAAATAAAAAATGAAGTTGAGTAGAAAAGGAAATTGAATAAAAATAAAAATAAAAGTTGCGTAAATTTAAAATGGAAGTTCATTCAAGAAACGACAATACCTTAACGATCTATTTGGAAATTAAATAAAAATGGAAGTCGAATGGAAAAGGAAATTGAATAAAAATTGATATTCAGTAAAAATAAAAATGGAAGTTGCAAAAAATTAAAAATAAAAGTTCATTGAAGAAACCAATATACATTTACGAACTATGTGTAAATTAAATAAAAAAGGAAGTTGAATAAAAAAGGAAATTGAGTACAAATGGAAATTGAATAAAAATAAAAATGGAAGTTCATTCAAGAAACCACTGTACCTTAACGAGCTATTTGGAAATTAAATAAAAAAATGAAGTTGAATAGAAAATGAAATTGAATAAAAATGGAAGTTCATTCAAGAAACGACTATACCTTAACGATCTATTTGGAAATTAAATAAAAATGGAAGTAGAATGGAAAAGGAAATTGAATAAAAATTGATATTCAACAAAAATAAAAATCGAAGTTGCATAAAATCAACAAAAAATGTTCATTCAAGAAACCACTATACCTTAATGATCTATCTGAAAATTAAAAAAAAAGGAAGTTGAATAGAAAGGAAAATTGAATCCAAATGGAAGTTGAATAAAAATAAAAATGGAAGTTCATTCAAGAAACCACTATACCTGAACGATCTATTTGGAAATTAAATTAAAAAAAGGAAGTTGAATAGGAAAGGAAATTAAATAAAAATAGAAGTTGAATAAAAATAAAAATGAATGTTGCATAAAATTAACAATGGAAGTTTATTCAAGAAACCCATATACCTTAACGATCTATTTGGAAATTAAATAAAAAAAGAAGTTGAATAAAAAAGTAAATTGAATAAAAAAGAAAGTTGAATAAAAATATAAATGGAAGTTGCATAAAATTGAAAATGGAAGTTCATTTAACAAACTACTATACCTTAAAAATCTATTTGGAAATTAAATAAAAAAGCAACTTGAATAAAAATAAAAAAGGAAGTTGTATAAAATTAAAAATGGAAGTTCATTCAAGAACCACTATACTTAACGATCTATTGAAAATTAAATAAAAAAGGAAGTTTCATAGAAAAGGAAATTGAATAAAAATGGAAGTTGAAAAAAAATAAAAATGGAAGTAGCATAAAATAAAAAATGGAAGTTAATTCAAGAAACCACTATAGCTTAACGATCTATTTGGAAATTAAATAAAAAAAGAAGTTGAATAGAAAAGGAAATTAAATAAAAATTGAAGTTGAATAAAAATAAAAATAGAAGTTGCATAAAATTAAAAATGGAAGTTCATTCAAAAAACAACTATACCTTAACGATCAATTTGGAAATTATATAAAAAAATAAGTTGGATAGAAAAAGAAATTGAATAAAAATGGAAGAAGTTGCATAAAATTAAAAATGGAAGTTCATTCAAGAAACCATTATACCTTAACGATCTATTTTGAATAAAAATAAAAATGGAAATTGCATAAAATAAAAAATGAAACTTTTTTCAAGAAACCACTATATCATAACGATCTATTTGAAAATTATAAAAAAAATAAGTTGCATAGAAAATTGAATAAAAATTGAAGAATAAAAAAATGGAAGTTGCATAATTTAACAATGAAAGTTCATTGAAGAAACGATTATACCTTAATGATCTATTTGGAAATTAACTAAAAAGAAGTTGAACAGAAAAGTAAATTGGATAACAATGGAAGTTGAATAAAAACAAAAATGGAATTTGAATCAAAATTGAAAATTGAAGTTCATTTAAGAAACCACTATACGTTAACGATCTATTTGGAAATTAAATAAAAAATGAAGTTGAATAGAAAAAGAAACTGAATAAAAATTGAAGTTGAATAAAAATAAAAATGTCAGTTGCATAAATATAAAAATGGAAGTGCATTCAAAAAACCACTATAATTAACGATCTATTTGGAAATTAAATAAAAAAGCTAGTTGAATAGAAAATGAAATTGAATAAAAATGGAAGTTAAATAAAAATAAAAATGCAAGTTGCATAAAATTAAAATGGAAGTTCATTCAAGAAACGACTATACCTTAATGTTCTATTTGGAAATTAAATAAAAAATGCTAGTTGAATGGAAAAGGAAATTGAATCAAAATTGATTTTCAATAAAACTAAAAATGGAAGTTGAATAAAATTAGCAATAAAAGTTCATTGAAGAAACCACATACCTTAACGATGTATTTGGAAATTAAATAAAAAAGGGAGTTGAATAGAAAAGGAAATTGAATACAAATGGAAGTTGATTAAAACAAAAAATGGAAGTTCAATCAAGAAACCACTAACCTTAACGATCTATTTCGAAATAAATAAAATAAAAAAAGTTGAATTAAAATGAAGAATATAAAAATGAAAGTTCATTCAAGAAACCACTAAAACGATCTATTAATTAAATAAAATACCTTAACGATCTATTGGCAAATTAAATAAAAAAGGAAGTTGAATAGAAAAGCAAATTGAATAAAAATGGAAGTTGAATAAAAATAAAAATGGAAGTTGCATCAAAATTGAAAATGGAAGTTATTAAAGAAACAACTATACCTTAACGATCTATTTGGAAATTAAAGAAAAATGGAAGTTGAACAAAAAAAAAAAAAATTGAATAAAAATTGAAGTTGAATAAAAATAAAAACGGAAGTTGCATAAAATTAAAATGGAAGTTCATTCAAGAAACGATTATACCTTATCGATGTATTTGGATATTAAATAAAAATGGAAATTGAATGGAAAAGGAAATTGAATAAAAATTGATGTTGAATAAAAATAAAAATGAAAGTTGCATAAAGTTAGAAATAAAAGTTCATTGAAAAAATCACTATACCTTAACGATCTATTTGTAAATTAAAAAAAAAGCAAGTTGAATAGAAAAGGAAATTGAATACAAATGGAAGTGAATAAAAATAAAAATGGAATTTCATTGAAAAACCACTATACCTTAACGATCTATTTGGAAATTAAATAAAAAAAGGAAGTTGAATAGAAAAGGAAATTGAATAAAGATGGAAGTTGAATAAAAAATAAAAATGGAAGTTGCATAAAATAATAATGGAAGTTTATTCAAGGAACACTATACCTTAACGATCTATTTGGAAATTAAATAAAAAAGGAAGTTGAATAGAAAAGAAAATTGAATAAAAATGGAAGTTGAATAAAAATAAAAATGGAAGTTGCATCAAAATTGAAAATGGAAGTTCATTCAAGAAAACAGTATACCTTAACGATCTATTTGGAAATTAAATAAAAAAGGAAGTTGAATAGAAAAGGAAATTGAATAAAAATGGAATTTGAATAAAAATAAAAATGGAAGTTGCATAAAATTAAAACGGAAGTTCATTCAAAAAATAACTATACCTTAACGATCTATTTGGAATATAAAGATAAATGGAAGTTGAATGGAAAAGGAAATTGAATAAAAATTAACGTTCAGTAAAAACAAAAATTGAAGTTGCATAAAATTAACAATAAAAGTTCATTCAAGAAACCACAATACCTTAACGATCTATCTGGAAATTAAGTAAAAAAGGAAGTTGAATAGAAAAGGAAATGGAATACAAATGAAAGTTGAATACAAATAAAAATGGAAGTTTATTCAAGAAACCACTATACCTTAACGATCTATTTGCAAATTAAATAAAAAATGAAGTGGAATAGAAAAGGAAATTGAATAAAAAAAAATGGAAGTTGCATAAAATTAACAATGGAAGTTCATTAAACAAACCACTATACATTAACGATCTATTTGGAAATTAAATAAAAAAAGAAGTTGAATAGAAAATGAAATTGATTAAAAATAGAAGTTAAATTAAAATAAAAATGGAAGTTGTATAAAATTAAAATGGAAGTTCATTCAAGAAACGACTATACCATAACGGTCTATGCAGAAATTAAATAAAAATGGAAGTTGAATGGAAAAGGAAATTGAATAAAAATTGATGTTCAATAAGAATAAAAATTGAAGTTGCATCAAAATTAATAGTAAAAGTTCATTCAAGAAACCACTATACCTTAACGATCTATCTAGAAATTAAGTAAAAAATGAAGTTGAATAGAAAAGGAAATTGAAAACAAATGGAAGTGGAATAAAAATAAAATTGGAAATGCATTGAAGAAACCACTATACCTTAACGATCTATTTGGAAATAAAATAAAAAATGAGTTGAATCGAAAAGGAAATTGAATAAAAATTGAGGTTGGATAAAAATAAAAATGGAAGTGGCACAAAGTCAACAATGGAAGTTCATTCAAGAAACCACTATACCTTAACGATCTGTTTGGAAATTAAATAAAAATTGAAGTTGAGTAAAAATAAAAATGGAAGTTCCATCGAAATTGAAAATGAAAGTTTATTCAAGAAACCACTATAGCTTAACGATCTATTTGGAAATTAAATAAAAAATGAACTTAACTAGAAAAGGAAATTGAATAAAAATTGAAGTTGGATAAAAATAAAAATGGAAGTTGCATAAATATAAAAATGGAAGTTCATTCAAAAAACAACTAAACCTTAACAATCTATTCGGAAATTAAATAAAAAAAGGATGTTGAATAAAAAAGGAAATTGAATAAAAATGGAAGTTGAATAAAATTAAAAGTGGAAGTTTCATCAAAATTGAAAATGGAAGTTCATTCAAGAAACTACTATACCTTAACGATCTATTTGGAAATTAAATAAAAAAGGAAGTGGAATAGAAAAGGAAATTGAATAAAAATGGAAGTTGAATAAAAACAAAAATGGAAGTTGCATAAAATTAACAATGGATGTTCATTGAAGAAACCATTATACCTTACTGATCTATTTGGAAATTAAATAAAAAAAGAAGTTGAATAGATAATGAAATTAAATAAAAATAAAAGTTGAATTAAAATAAAAATGGAAGTTCATTATAGAAATGACTATACCTTAACGATCTATTCGGAAATTAAATAAAAATGGAAGTTGAATTGAAAAGGAAAATGAATAAAAATTGATGTTCAATAAGAATAAAAATGGAAGTTGCATAAAATTAACAATAAAAGTTCATTCAAGAAACCACTATAACTTAACGATCTATCTGGAAATTAATTAAAAAATGATGAATAGAAAAGGAAATTGAATACAAATGGAAGTGGAATAAAAATAAAAATGGAAATTCATTCAAGAAACCACTATACCTTAATGACCTATTTGCAAATTAAACAAAAAATGAGTTGAATAGAAAATGAAATTGATTAAAAATTGAAGTTGAATAAAAATAAAAATGGAAGTGGCATAAAATTAACAATGGAAGTTCATTCAAAAAACCACTATACCTTAATGATCTGTTTGGAAATTAAATGAAAAAAGGAAGTTGAATAGAAATGGAAATTGAATAAAAATGGAAGTTGAAAAAAAATAAAAAATGGAAGTTGCATCAAAATTGAAAATGGAAGTTTATTCAACAAACCACTATACTTAACGACCTATTTGGTAATTAAATAAAAATGAAGTTGAATAGAGAAGGAAATTGAATAAAAATGAAATGGAAGTTGCATAAATTAAAAATGGAAGTTCATTCAAAAAATCACTATACCTTAACGATCTATTTGGAAATTAAATAAAAAAAGGAAGTTGAATAGAAATGGAAATTGAATAAAAATGGAAGTTAAATAAAAATAAAAATGGAAGTTGCATAAAATTAATAATGGAAGTTCATTCAAGGAAACACTATACCTTAACGATCTATTTGGAAATTAAATAAAAGGAAAGTTGAATAGAAAAGGAAATTGAATAAAAATGGAAGTTGAATAAAAATAAAAATGGAAGTTACATCAAAATTGAAAATGGAAGTTCATTCAAGAAACCAGTATACTTTAACGATCTATTTGGAAATTAAAATGAAAAAAAAAGTTGAATAGAAAAGGAAATTGAATAAAAATGGAAGTTGAATAAAAATAAAAATGGAAGTTGCATAAAATTAAAACGGAAGTTCATTCAAAAAACGACTATACCTTGACGATCTCTTTGGAATATAAAGAAAAATGGAAGTTGAATGGAAAAGGAAATTGAATAAAAAATTATTGTTCAGTAAAAATAAAAATCGAAGTTGCATAAAATTAACCATAAAAGTTCATTCAAGAAACCACAATACCTTAACGATATATCTAGAAATTAAGTAAAAAAGGAAGTTAAATAGAAATGGAAATGGAATACAAATGAAAGTTGAATACAAATAAAAATAGAAGTTTATTCGAGAAACCACTATATATTAACGATCTATTTGCAAATTAAATAAAAAATGAAGTGGAATAGAAAAGGAAATTGAATAAAAATGGAAGTTGAATAAAAAACAAAAGTGGAAGTTGCATAAAATTAACAATGGAAGTTCATTGAACAACCATTATACATTAACGATCTATTTGGAAATTAAATAAAAAAGAAGTTGAATAGAAAAATGAAATTGAGTAAAAATGAGAAGTTGAATTAAAATAAAAATGGAAGTTGCAAAAAATTAAAATGGAAGTTCATTCAAAGAAACGACTATACCATAAGATCTATTCATAAATTAAATAAAAATGGAAGTTGCATGGAAAGGAAATTGAAGAAAAATTGATGTTCAAAAAGAATAAAATTGAAGTTGCATAAAATTAACAATAAAAGTTCATTCAAGAAACCAATATATAACCTTAACGATCTATCTAGAAATTAAGTAAAAATGAAGTTGAATTGAAAAAGGAAATTGAAAACAAAAGGAAGTGGAATAACAATAAAAATGGAAATGCATTGAAGAAACCACTATATCTTAACGATCTATTTGGAAATTAAATAAAAAATGAGTTGAATAGAAAGGAAATTGAATAAAAATTGAGGTTGAATAAAAATAAAAATGGAAGTGGCACAAAATTAACAATGGAAGTTCATTCAAGAAACCACTATACCTTAACGATCTGTTTGGAAATTAAATAAAAAATGGAAGTTGAATAGAAATGGAAATTAAATAAAAATGAAAGTTGAATAAAAATAATAATGGAAGTTGCATCAAAATTGAAAATGGAAGTTTATTCAAGAAACCACTATACTTTAACGATCTATTGGGAAATTAAATAAAAAATGAACTTGAATAGAAAAGGAAATTGAATAAAAATTGAAGTTGGATAAAAATAAAAATAGAAGTTGCATAAATATAAAAATGGAAGTTCATTCAAAAAACCACTATACCTTAACGATCTATTTGGAAATTAAATAAAAAAGGATGTTGAATAAAAAGGAATTGAATAAATGGAAGTTGAATAAATGAAAAGTGGAAGTTTCATCAAAATTGAAATGGAAGTTCATTCAAGAAACCATTATACCTTACGATCTATTTGGAAATTATAAAAAAAGAAGTGAAATAGAAAAGGAAATGAATAAAAATGGAAGTTGAATAAAAACAAAAAATGGAAGTTGCATAAAATTAGCAATGGATGTTCATTGAAGAAACATTATACTTAATGATCATTTAGAAATTAAATAAAAAAAGAAGTTGAATAGAAAATGAAATTAAATAAAATAGAAGTTGAATTAAAATAAAAATGGAGTTCATTCAAGAAACGACTATACCTTAACATCTATTCGGAAATTAAATAAAAATGGAAGTTGAATGCAAAAGGAAAATGATAAAAATTAATGTTCAATAAGAATAAAAATGGAAGTTAACATAAAATTAACAATAAAAATTCATTCAGAAACCACTATACCTTAACGATCTACTGGAAATTAAGTAAAAAATGAAGTTGAATAGAAACGGAATTGAATACAAATGGAAGTGGAATAAAAATAAAAATGGAAATTCATTCAAGAAACCACTATATCTTAATGACTTATTTGCAAATTAAACGAAAAATGAGTTGAATAGAAAATGAAATTGAATAAAAATTGAAAGTTGACTAAAAATGTAACGCCCTCAAAAATAAACCATAATACATAATATTAACATGCGGAATTATAAAGAAATAAAGTATCTTATTCCATTTATCAGAGTACCATGAAATAAAAACATCATAATAAATGCCCTATGGGCTTACACCTTGCCAAGCCAACACTTGGACACAATTCCATGAGTTCTAACTCAAAAACAAATAAAGCCCTAGGCTTGAAAGTTTACAAGTTGTTCAAATAAAACAAATAAAATAAAGCAAGTCTTCGAGTCCAAATCCTCACAAGCTAAGTCCTTGGAGGTAGTGAACCACCTGAACCTGAAAATGAAGTTCCCATATAGGGTGAGCCACAGCCCAGTAGAAAAATACTAAACCAAGCATAAGAATTAACTAAAGCATTAGCATTCGATACATGGTTAACACAAGATAATCAATTTCCAATTTCATGACACGAATGTCTACATTGTCTATGACATATTGTCTATGACACCTTTCACTTTCCAATATTTATTCAATTTTCAATTATATCATTATGGCTCAGAACCTGGCCAACTATAATAGTAATCCAGATGTCACAAAAATAAATGAGACTAAAGCTCAAACCACAACACTTCCATACTTCCAACTGATACACATTATAATGATGTATCATATCAACAACAAATAGCAATATTGCTATTATCAATAAGCACACATATGAGTGATGCTACTGGAGTCCATCCCCTATCTCCTCCCAACAAATCCGGTTTAGAGGTACATCCCCTATCTTCCCCTAAACCGTGGAGTTCATCCCCTATCTTCTCCAAACAACATGCATATGCAATGAAACACACAATTGCCATATACAACACATAATCAATACAAGTAATGTTCTGTATTATTCAGCAGTCAACATAAGTGACTTAATTCCAGTTATACCTAAGCCACATGCAAGGTCTACAACAATCACGACTATCCTCCACCGATAGCCCAAAACAGTTATTTCTAAACAAGAAATAAATACAACAATGAATGTAAAATCAACATTCTCATAGGTAAGTGTTTAAACTACCCAATATATCATTAATCTCATAATTTCCCCAACTTCATGAATTAAAACCATTCCACATTTTTCCCTTCAATTAATTATACAAATTAATCTAAGCCAAAACCCTAAGGTTTCTCCCAAAATTACCAAACTACCCCCACATACCCAAATACCAACACTTAGGATTAAAGCGTATAAATGGAGTAGGAAATCCCTACCTCGAAGCAAGAACCCAAAAAGAAGAAGACGGAGATGATAGCCCAAACTCCAAAGTGCTCCAAATCAACAACCGTTCAGATTAAATGGAAGCCCTCACTCTCCTCTATCTTATTTGTAAAGAAACTAGGGTAAAAACACACCCTAACTAGATCAAACCTAGGAGAGAAGGTGAGTTGGGAGAGAGAAAACTCGTAACTAGGGTTTCTAGATCAAAAAGTTGTAAAAAAACGTTTTAAAACTGTTGCTGCGTATTTAAACTGGACAGGCTCGCTCGAGCGAAGACATGGTCGCTCGAGCGACCAGACACATAAATCCACGCTCGAGCGAAGAAAAGCTCGCTCGAGCCAAAAACTCGATGCTTCAGGTCTGCAACCCAGAAGCTCGCTCGAGCGACGAAATGCTCGCTCGAGCGACGAACTCGAAAACATACACCTCGCTCGCTCGAGCGAAGAAATGCTCGCTCGAGCCAAGAAACACATCTCTCAGGTCTAAGTACTAGACGCAATCGCTCGCTCGAGCCAAGGAAAGCTCGCTCGAGCGAAGAACCAAAAACGAAGACCTCGCTCGAGCGAAGAGAAGCTCGCTCGAGCGACCAAGCCAAAAACTGAACATGCAGACTTGATTTCTAAACCCAACCAATCTGCAACCAACCTGCTAAACACATCCTATAACCCAAGAATAAGGAATTAAAGGACAACAACAACAAATATAACAGCGGAATCCACGGAACGTAAGTCCGGATACAATAATCAAATGGGAAAAAGACCGGGGTCGCTATAACCTCCCCCCCTTAAAAGAATTTCGTCCCCGAAATTAAGCATGAGTTTGTAAAAACAAGTTTTTCTTAATTCCCAATGATATATAAAACAATAATCAACAACTTGACCAATATTGGTCACTTCATCTCTTATCAAGAGGCATCTCACAATATGTATAAACCAATATATATTTCAACCTGCATCAATATTATGCATTATTCCTTTCAATGTTAACAAATTCCATATCATATTCAATCTCATGATATAAACAACACATTCAATATATAAATGTTATATTCCACTTCCATAAAAAGGCAAGTTCAAAATGCTAACATTAAATCCAAAACATTCTCAATGTTTTCCAACTTAAGACATATATAAAATTCTCAAGTTCAACAATATTACAAAAATCTATATATAAGATTTCTAATCACTAAACATGTCCGGATATTTCTCACGGACTTCCAATTCACGTTCCCAAGTGGCTTCCTCCACTCCGTGATGTTTCCACAAAACCTTTACCAAAGGGATGGTCTTGCCTCGCAAAACTTGATCCCGCCTATCCAAAACCCGAACCGGTCTCTCCTCATACGAGACATCTTCATCAACCACTAAATCAGTCCAATCCAACACATGTGATGGATCCGCTCATACTTCCGAAGCATACTCACATGAAACACGTCATGTACTCCGGACAACTGCGGTGGCAAAGCTAAACGATAAGCAGCCTCGCCAATCCTCTCAAGGATCTCAAAAGGACCTATGAACCGAGGGGACAACTCTCCGCTCTTCCCAAACCTCATCAAGCCTCGTTTGGGTGATATCTTCAAAAAGACATGATCACCCACCTCGAATACCAAAGTCTCCTCCTACGGTCGGCATAAGATTTCTGACGACTCTGTGCTGTAACAAGCCTCTTACGGATAAGCTCAACTTTCTCCGTGTTTCCCTCACCAACTCCGGACCAATAGAGGTGCATCACCCACCTCGGCCCAACAAACGGGAGATCTACACGGTCGGCCATACAAGGCCTCAAACGGTGCCATACCGATACTAGACTGAAAACTGTTGTTGTAGGCAAACTCCACCAAAGGCAAGTGCCTCTCCCACGACCCACTGAAATCAAGAACACAACCCCGAAGCATATCCTCAAGGATCTGAATAATACGCTCGGACTGCCCGTCAGTCTGAGGGTGATAAGCCGTGCTAAAAGTCAACTTAGTACCTAAGGCACTCTGCAAACTCTGCCAAACCTAGCAGTAAAACGAGGATCTCTATCTGAGACGATCGTCACTGGAACCCCGTGCAACCTCACTATGTCCCGGATATATAAGTCGGCAAGATGATCTACCGAATCTCTAACACGCATAGGAATGAAGTGCGCTGACTTCGTCAACCGGTCTACAACCACCCAAATAGCATCACTACCCCGCTGAGTCCTCGGAAGACCCACAACGAAGTCCATAGTGACATGCTCCCACTTCCACTCGGCAATAGGCAAGGGTTGCAACAAACCCGCTGGCCTCTGATGCTCAGCCTTCACTTGCTGACAAGTAAGGCACCTAGATACGAAAGCTGCCACATCTCTCTTCATACCCTGCCACCAAAACTGGGGCCCAAATCCCGATACATCTTAGTACCTCCCGGATGCACCGCAAGGCGTGAATGATGAAACTCTCGGAGTACCTCCTCTCGGCAAGACTCCGGCACAAACAGACGGTCTCGGTATCTCACACTCAGGTCGGGATACACCGTCAAACCCTTCTCAACCTTCCCAATGGAAATCTTTTCTCGGAGAGATTCTACCTCAAGATCACCCCTCTGAGCCTCTAACACTCGAGTCACAAGTGTAGGCTGTGCAACAACAGAAAACAAGGCCGCAGCCTCTACGGATTCGCCCAGATGCAAATCAAACTCCCCAACTGCACCCAACATCTCCCACTCCTGGATTGCTATACTAGCTAAGTCACCAACAGATTTCCTACTAAGGGCATCGGCCACAACATTGGCCTTCCCCGGATGATAGTGCAACTCGAAGTCATAATCCTCAATGAACTCCATCCACCTCCTCTGCCTCAAATTCAAGTCTTTCTGTGTAAACAGATATTTCAGACTCTTATGATCCGAGAATACCTCGAACCTCTCACCATAAAGATAATGCCTCCAAATCTTCAAGGCAAAAATCACAGCTGCTAATTCTAAATCATGCGTAGGGTAATTCTTCTCATGAATTTTCAACTGACGTGAGCCATAGGCGACCACTTTCCCCTCTTGCATCAACACACAACCCAGACCCTCTCGTGAGGCATCACAATAGACTGCATAACCCAACCCTCTCTCCGGAATAATCAAGACTGGAGCGGTGGTCAGTCTAACCTTCAACTCCTGAAACGACTTTTCACAAGTCTCACTCCATACAAATTTGACTCCCTTCCGAGTCAATCTAGTCAACGGTGAAGCTAACCTGGAGAAATCTTTCACAAACTGACGGTAATACCCAGCTAATCCCAGAAAACTGCGGATCTCAAACACACTCTTAGGCTATGCCCAATCTTGCACTGCCTCAGTCTTGGATGTATCAACGGACACCCCTTCCCCAGAAACTACATGGCCTAAGAACTTCACCTCTTCTAGCCAGAACTCACACTTCCCGAACTTAGCATACAGCTTATGGGCTCTAAGTAACTCAAGCACCACCCTCAAGTGTTCCTCGTGCTCCTCCCTCGAAGGTGAATAAATCAGGATGTCGTCCACGAAGACGACCACAAAACGATCCAAGAATTCCCGGAAGATCCGGTTCATCAAATCCATAAACATTGCCGGTGCATTGGTGAGCCCAAACGGCATCACCAGAAACTCATAGTGGCTACGCGTACGGAATGCCGTCTTCGGAATATCCTCCTCTCTGACCCTCAACTGGTGGTAACCCGATCTCAAATCTATCTTAGAGAAAACAACGGGAACCCTTCAACTGGTCAAACAAATCATCAATACGGGGCATAGGATACTTATTCTTAACCGTAGCCCGATTCAATTCCTGTAATCAATACACAATCTCAAAGCACCACCCTTCTTCTTAGCAAGAGGGCCGGTGCTTGTAGACACCCCATTTTTGACCGTCCTCAAGACTTGGACGTCACCGTTGGAACACTCGGTGATCATCCATGTTTGTGTTCGTTTGGAGTTCCCGGAGTTCTCGGCTCGCACGCCTTGCCTCAGGACCTCCGAACTCGACCGTTTGGTGTTTGGTTTTGCACCAAACACTTGTGTTTTTGCCTTGGGAGGGCAGAGAATGCTTTGTGAGGCATCCCTACACACCACCGGCTGGGGCTAGAGGCCACCGGCTGGCTAGAGTTGCCATCGGCACTATATTGTGCCGGTCGGCATTCTTTGTGCCGGTCGGCACTATTTTTGGCAAAATGACCATTTTGCCCAGCCGGCTACTTTACAGCTGCTTTCTGAGATATTTTCAGACAGCTGTTTAGCTCTTGTTTCCCCTCCATACACGTGTATGGAGGGATGAGCCCTTGGATGACTTAGTTTGTAAGTCTTTGTCGCCTATAAGGAGAAGGCTCTTCTCTTGGCTCAAGGGTTAGCAAAATTTAGAGAGCTAGAGGGGAAAAGAGAGAGAGAAGCTCTGGTTTCTCTAGGGTTTGAGTTGCATACACCTTCTATCTCTATTCTTCTCTTGTGTGTCTAGGTGTTTTGTGCCTTACTATTGCACACAAACACCTAGTGTCTCACCTTCTCCTTGCAACTGAGGTTCTAAGGGCTGTTTTTTAGTGTTCTTGACTGGTTTGGAGCTCAAGGGACCAACTACTCCAACCTTTGTGAAGAAAAGCTTCAAGGGTAAGAAACTTACTTTAT
>JAPPVO010003455.1:0-13048 GCA_030407325.1 Camellia japonica | reverse complement strand
TGATAAACTGCCCAAAACAGTGCGCTGCGCAAAATACCAAGAGTGTAAACAGCACAAAACAGTGCGCTTTGCAAAATAGTGCGAGTGATAAACTGCACAAAATAGTGCGCTGTGCAAAATAGCGCGAGTGTAAACTGCACAGAACAGTGCGCTGCGCAAAATAGCGCGAGTGTAAACTGCACAAAACAGTGCGCTGCGCAAAATAGCGCGAGTGTAAACTGCACCAAACAGTGCGCTTTGCAAAATAGCGCGAGTGATAAACTGCACAAAACAGTGCGCTGCGCAAAATAGCGCGAGTGTAAACTTCACAAAACAGTGCGCTGCGCAAAATAGCGCGAGTGTAAACAGCACAAAACAGTGCGCTGCGCAAAGTAGCGCGAGTGATAAACTGCCCAAAACAGTGCGCTGCGCAAAATAGCGCGAGTGTAAACTGCACAAAACAGTGCGCTGCGCGAAATAGCGCGGGTGTAAACTGGACAAAACAGTGCGCTTTGCAAAATAGCGCGAGTGATAAACTGCACAAAACAGTTCCCTGCGCAAAATGGCGCGAGTGTAAGCTGCACAAAACAGTGCGCTTCCCAAAATAGCGCGAGTGTAAACTGCGCAAAACAGTGCGCTGCGCAAAACAGCGCGAGTGATAAACTGCACAAAACAGTGCGCTGCGCAAAATAGCGAGTGTAAACTGCACAAAACAGTGCGCTGCGCAAAATAGCGCGAGTGATAAACTGCACAAAATAGTGCGCTGCGCAAAATTGCGCGAGTGTAAACTGCACAAAACAGTGCGCTTTGCAAAATTGCGCGAGTGATAAACTGCCCAAAACAGTGCGCTGCGCAAAATAACGCGAGTGTAAACTGCACAAAACAGTGCGCTGCGCAAAATAACGCGAGTGTACACTGCACAAAACAGTGCGCTGCGCAAAATAGCGCGAGTGATAAACTGCACAAAACAGTGCGCTGTGCAAAATAGCGCGAGTGTAAGCTGCACAAAACAGTGCGCTTCCCAAAATAGCGCGAGTGTAAACTGCGCAAAACAGTGCGCTGCGCAAAACAGCGCGAGTGATAAACTGCACAAAACAGTGCGCTGCGCAAAATAGCGCGAGTGTAAACTGCACAAAACAGTGCGCTGCGCAAAATAGCGCGAGTGATAAACTGCCCAAAACAGTGCGCTGCGCAAAATAGCGCGAGTGTAAACTGCACAAAACAGTGCGCTGCGCAAAATACCAAGAGTGTAAACAGCACAAAACAGTGCGCTTTGCAAAATAGTGCGAGTGATAAACTGCACAAAATAGTGCGCTGTGCAAAATAGCGCGAGTGTAAACTGCACAGAACAGTGCGCTGCGCAAAATAGCGCGAGTGTAAACTGCACAAAACAGTGCGCTGCGCAAAATAGCGCGAGTGTAAACTGCACCAAACAGTGCGCTTTGCAAAATAGCGCGAGTGATAAACTGCACAAAACAGTGCGCTGCGCAAAATAGCGCGAGTGTAAGCTGCACAAAACAGTGCGCTTCCCACAATAGCGCGAGTGTAAACTGCGCAAAACAGTGCGCTGCGCAAAACAGCGCGACTGATAAACTGCACAAAACAGTGCGCTGTGCAAAATAGCGCGAGTGTAAACTGCACAAAACAGTGCGCTGCGCAAAATAGCACGAGTGATAAACTGCCCAAAACAGTGCGCTGCGCAAAATAACGCGAGTGTAAACTGCACAAAACAGTGCGCTGTGCAAAATACCGCGAGTGTAAACTGCACAAAACAGTGCGCTTTGCAAAACAGCGCAAGTGATAAACTGCAGAAAACAGTGCGCTGCACAAAATAACGCGAGTGTAAACTGCACAAAACAGTGCGCTGCGCAAAATACCGCGAGCGTAAACTGCACAAAACAGTGCGCCGCGCAAAATAGCGCGAGTGATAAACTGCCCAAAACAGTGCGCTGCGCAAAATAACGCGAGTGTAAACTGCCCAAAACAGTGCGCTGCGCAAAATAGCGCGAGTGTAAACTGCACAAAACAGTGCGCTTTGCAAAATAGCGCGAGTGATAAACTGCACAAAACAGTGCGCTGCGCAAAATAGCGCGAGTGTAAACTTCACAAAACAGTGCGCTGCACAAAATAGCGCGAGTGTAAACAGCACAAAACAGTGCGCTGCGCAAAATAGCGCGAGTGATAAACTGCCCAAAACAGTGCGCTGCGCAAAATAGCGCGAGTGTAAACTGCACAAAACAGTGCGCTGCGCAAAATAGCGCGAGTGTAAACTGCACAAAACAGTGCGCTTTGCAAAATAGCGCGAGTGATAAACTGCACAAAACAGTTCCCTGCGCAAAATAGCGCGAGTGTAAGCTGCACAAAACAGTGCGCTTCCCAAAATAGCGCGAGTGTAAACTGCGCAAAACAGTGCGCTGCGCAAAACAGCGCGAGTGATAAACTGCACAAAACAGTGCGCTGCGCAAAATAGCGCGAGTGTAAACTGCACAAAACAGTGCGCTGCGCAAAATAGCGCGAGTGATAAACTGCACAAAACAGTGCGCTGCGCAAAATTGCGCGAGTGTAAACTGCACAAAACAGTGCGCTTTGCAAAATTGCGCGAGTGATAAACTGCCCAAAACAGTGCGCTGCGCAAAATAACGCGAGTGTAAACTGCACAAAACAGTGCGCTGCGCAAAATAACGCGAGTGTAAACTGCACAAAACAGTGCGCTGCGCAAAATAGCGCGAGTGAGAAACTGCACAAAACAGTGCGCTGTGCAAAATACCGCGAGTGTAAGCTGCACAAAACAGTGCGCTTCCCAAAATAGCGCGAGTGTAAACTGCGCAAAACAGTGCGCTGCGCAAAACAGCGCGAGTGATAAACTGCACAAAACAGTGCGCTGCGCAAAATAGCGCGAGTGTAAACTGCCCAAAACAGTGCGCTGCGCAAAATAGCGCGAGTGATAAACTGCCCAAAACAGTGCGCTGCGCAAAATAGCGCGAGTGTAAACTGCACAAAACAATGCGCTGCGCAAAATACCAAGAGTGTAAACTGCACAAAACAGTGCGCTTTGCAAAATAGTGCGAGTGATAAACTGCACAAAATAGTGCGCTGTGCAAAATAGCGCGAGTGTAAACTGCACAGAACAGTGCGCTGCGCAAAATAGCGCGAGTGTAAACTGCACACAACAGTGCGCTGCGCAAAATAGCGCGAGTGTAAACTACACCAAACAGTGCGCTTTGCAAAATAGCGCGAGTGATAAACTGCACAAAACAGTGCGCTGCGCAAAATAGCGAGTGTCAGCTGCACAAAACAGTGCGCTTCCCACAATAGCGCGAGTGTAAACTGCGCAAAACAGTGCGCTGCGCAAAACAGCGCGACTGATAAACTGCACAAAACAGTGCGCTGTGCAAAATAGCGCGAGTGTAAACTGCACAAAACAGTGCGCTGCGCAAAATAGCACGAGTGATAAACTGCCCAAAACAGTGCGCTGCGCAAAATAACGCGAGTGTAAACTGCACAAAACTGTGCGCTGTGCAAAATACCGCGAGCGTAAACTGCACAAAACAGTGCGCTTTGCAAAACAGCGCAAGTGATAAACTGCACAAAACAGTGCGCTGCGCAAAATAGCGCGAGTGTAAACTGCACAAAACAGTGCGCTGCGCAAAATACCGCGAGCGTAAACTGCACAAAACAGTGCGCCGCGCAAAATAGCGCGAGTGATAAACTGCCCAAAACAGTGCGCTGCGCAAAATAACGCGAGTGTAAACTGCCCAAAACAGTGCGCTGCGCAAAATAGCGCGAGTGTAAACTGCACAAAACAGTGCGCTTTGCAAAATAGCGCGAGTGATAAACTGCACAAAACAGTGCGCTGCGCAAAATAGCGAGTGTAAACTGCACAAAACAGTGCGCTGCGCAAAATAGCGCGAGTGTAAACAGCACAAAACAGTGCGCTGCGCAAAATAGCGCGAGTGATAAACTGCCCAAAACAGTGCGCTGCGCAAAATAGCGCGAGTGTAAACTGCACAAAACAGTGCACTGCGCAAAATAGCGCGAGTGTAAACTGCACAAAACAGTGCGCTTTGCAAAATAGCGCGAGTGATAAACTGCACAAAACAGTGCGCTGCGCAAAATAGCGCGAGTGTAAACTTCACAAAACAGTGCGCTGCGCAAAATAGCGCGAGTGTAAACAGCACAAAACAGTGCGCTGCGCAAAATAGCGCGAGTGATAAACTGCCCAAAACAGTGCGCTGCGCAAAATAGCGCGAGTGTAAACTGCACAAAATAGTGCGCTGCGCAAAATAGCGCGAGTGATAAACTGCCCAAAACAGTGCGCTGCGCAAAATAGCGCGAGTGTAAACTGCACAAAACAGTGCGCTGCGCAAAATACCAAGAGTGTAAACAGCACAAAACAGTGCGCTTTGCAAAATAGTGCGAGTGATAAACTGCACAAAATAGTGCGCTGTGCAAAATAGCGCGAGTGTAAACTGCACAGAACAGTGCGCTGCGCAAAATAGCGCGAGTGTAAACTGCACAAAACAGTGCGCTGCGCAAAATAGCGCGAGTGTAAACTGCACCAAACAGTGCGCTTTGCAAAATAGCGCGAGTGATAAACTGCACAAAACAGTGCGCTGCGCAAAATAGCGAGTGTAAGCTGCACAAAACAGTGCGCTTCCCACAATAGCGCGAGTGTAAACTGCGCAAAACAGTGCGCTGCGCAAAACAGCGCGACTGATAAACTGCACAAAACAGTGCGCTGTGCAAAATAGCACGAGTGTAAACTGCACAAAACAGTGCGCTGCGCAAAATAGCGCGAGTGTAAACTGCCCAAAACAGTGCGCTGCGCAAAATAGCGCGAGTGATAAACTGCCCAAAACAGTGCGCTGCGCAAAATAACGCGAGTGTAAACTGCACAAAACAGTGCGCTGTGCAAAATAGCGCGAGTGATAAACTGCACAAAACAGTGCGCTGCGCAAAATAACGCGAGTGTAAGCTGCACAAAACAGTGCGCTGCGCAAAATAGCGCGAGTGTAAACTGCACAAAACAGTGCGCTGCGCAAAATAACTGTAACAAGCCCGCGGGGGACCTCGCTACAGTTCGGACTCAAAATGTCACGGTTCTTAATCTTGAACCAAAGAGTCCAAATCCGGCAAATCGTTTTGAGAAAACTGATTTTTTGAAAGAAGTGCCAAACATGGACTGCTTTGCCAGATAACAGAGTCGCCACCTAAATATTTTTAAAATGGGAAATTTAGGAAACCCTAACTCGGTGCCAAAGGCCACGTGTCCGTCATCACCAAAGTTGGCTCGGGAACTTGGGTACGATTGGGGAAGGTCACATCGTGAGCACCCCCTCTCGCCCGGTCAAAGACCGGCCTCTACTAACCATGATATCTGAGTTTGAAAACACTGTGAGTTCTTATTCCGGTTATTAGCCTAGGTTACTATGTGATGCTCGCAGCAAACAAGTATAGACTGAATCGCCTGAATTGGAACAAAACATTTGAAAATGGTTTGATGGTGCTACCCGCAGGTAGGCTAAGACGCGGATTTGCCACCCTCAGGTGGGCTTAGAAAACATGATTTTGCCACTATCTAGTGGGCTTAAAATAAGCATTCAACGCATTGTCCCAATTCAAGTAACACAACCTCCACCCACAGGCATTCAAGGCAGTTATATCACATAAGCACATAGCCTCATGGCAAGCATGCTATTCATGGCAACACTCACACGCATGCAAGGATGCTAAAGCATAAAACTTACCGAGTACTCCAAGCCAAAACAGGAACCGATTAGAAATCATGCATGGATCCTAAGTATACAGAATGCCTAATGCAACACATGCGAAATGCAACTATAGCAGGCTCGGCTATTCTAAAGATGGCATGTGAAATGCTACAACTATCACGTATTCAATTCGGAATTGAAATACAAATGCAGTTTGTATGATGCGCCGAGCCCGGTGCGTGCAAAACAGATGAATGATGCAAACATGCTATCATACTGTATGCTAATTGAAATATGCCCTATATCTAACCATCGTAAGCGGATAAATAAAAGGGAGAAAGACGTGGGGTTGGAAGACATACATCACACACACGCACACTTATTACAATTATGCCCTCGCGCAGAGGGTCCGAATAAATAATAATACAGTCCGACATGAAAGAATAATACAGATGTCTAATTAATTAACGAATTAAACTAAGAAAGCTTTAAAAATTGGCTTGCAAGCCAGGGGCTGCCTTGCTTCGTTCCGGATAATGAAATGATGTATGCTGGGCTGCCTTGCGCGGAAATCCACTGGGATGCCCAATTTAGCCTCTGTTTGCGATATTTCTCGAAATGCGTGCCAGGTCTCGGAAGACTGCTGATCCTTGATTTTGCTGCAACAGAGAGCAGGAAAAGGGCATAGCAATGTATTTCACAAATATATGCATGCCTCGATTCTCGTGCCACCAATCACGCATACCGATGCATGATGGCCGAGGAATCGGATTGCACAACTCACTATAGAATGAATGCATGAATGCTACAATGAAAACCTAACTCCATCATGGGTTATCCGGAGCGTCGGTGACTGGGGAATTGAGACCCGTTCCGTCACTCGGAGTACGAAACGTGCCTCGTTTCCCGTGTCCGGGCTAACTCCTATCCCGAACATGATGCAATATGCATGATATGCATGAAATGCAACTAATATACAGTTCTAGCATGCACAATGCTATGAGAATGGGGTGCCTCGAAATGCGCGCACACGGGCACGCATACCGAGAAAATGATGTGAAATGCAAATCGGATAAAATCGAAGTGCCTCGAAATGTGTGCCCACAGGCACGCACACCGAGGCGATGATGAAATGTGGAAATCGGATAAAACCGAAGTGCCTCGAAATGTGTGCCCACAGGCACGCACACCGAGGCGATGATGAAATGAGAAATCGGATAAAACCGAAGTGCCTCGAAATGTGTGCCCACAGGCACGCACACCGAGGCGATGATAAAATGAGAAATCAGATAAAACCGAAGTGCCTCGAAATGTGTGCCCACAGGCACGCACACCGAGGCGATGATGAAATGTGGAAATCGGATAAAACCGAAGTGCCTCGAAATGTGTGCCCACAGGCACGCACACCGAGGCGATGATGAAATGAGAAATCGGATAAAACTGAAGTGCCTCGACATGTGTGCCCACAGGCACGCACACCGAGGCGATGATAAAATGAGAAATCGGATAAAATCGAAGTGCCACGAAATGTGTGCCCACAGGCACGCACACCGAGGCGATGATAAAATGAGAAATCGAATAAAACCGAAGTGCCTCGACATGTGTGCCCACAGGCACGCACACCGAGGCGATGATAAAATGAGAAATCGGATAAAACTCAAGTGCCTCGAAATGTGTGTCCACAGGCACGCACACTGAGGCGATGATAAAATGAGAAATCGGATAAAACCGAAGTGCCTCGACATGTGTGCCCACAGGCACGCACACCGAGGCGATGATAAAATGAGAAATCGGATAAAACCGAAGTGCCTCGAAATGTGTGCCCACAGGCACGCACACCGAGGCGATGACATACAGGCATGAAAAATGTAGATTGGGCTTACACTAACATGAGAGGGCCTCAGCCACACTCACATTAGATGCCGGAATGAAAACGGAGTGCCTCAAAGTGCGTGCCCGACGGGCACGCAAACCGAGGCAATGAATAAGGCACGAATGACATGGGAAATGATATGCAAACATGCAAAACAAATTCCAGCAACTAAATGAAGGGAAAACAACCCCAAAATAGTAATAAAAATGCACCCGATGCCCAGAATGCTCCCGAAATGTGATATTTAACCCCCGAAATGGCCTACAACTATGCTATACATGCAAAATTGACACATGGCAGAAAAAACAGTAGCAAGGCAGCCCCAAAAATAGCATCTTTTCAGTACAAAACAAGGCCCAATTATGATCACAAGTATGGCAACAATAGCTTGCAAAAATACGGAAAAAGAGAGGAATTACAAAGCAAGTGGTATCTACAATGCTTAAACCCAAAAACTCAGTTTTACAACATTAGAGAAGGACTAAAAATATGCATTTTTACAGAAGATGACAACCTCAAAATCAGTGTGTAGATATGCTCAAAAAGGCATGCAAAAATGAGCCAATAAGGGGCTACAACATGAGGTACCATAAGCAAGCATCAAACAACTTTAAACTCTTAACAAAAGATGAAGAATAGACAATTCTAAGACACTTTCTAAGCCTGATGAAGACTCAAATAAGTGGCTAAGCAAGCCTAAACAAACATGCAATTTTACGGTAAATTGAAGGATTAAACATGAAGTACCAAAACCAATCATCAAATGGCCTAAGGACCGTAACAAAACATGAAGAATAGGAAAAAATAAGGCTCTGTCTAGGCCTGATGAAAGCTCAAATCAGTGGCTAAATAAGCTTAAAAAGGCATTCAAGATGGGGCCAAAGGGAGGTATAAAGAGAGGTACAACATGGAGGCCTCAAACCAATTTGATCCCTTCTACAATGTTGTAGAGGGACCTAAAATAGACTCAATTTCAGTTAATGGCATGCTCCAAAAATAAATTCATATAGGCTAAAAGTAGCATGCAAGTTTACGGTAAAATGGAAGCATTTCAAAGGAAGTACATGATAGAGAAGCCAAACATGATGGAGACCTTCTTCAATGTTGAAGAGGGGCTCAATATAAGCCCACTAACAGTTTACATCAGTCTCGAAATCAGATCACTCATAAGGCAAACAAAGCATGCAAATTAATGGCCTAAAGAGTGATATTGAAGGAAGTATATCATGGAGACACCAAACAGGGTTGAGCCCTTCTACAAAGTTGTAGAGGGGCTCAAAATAATCATAAAATCAGAAGGGGTCAGAGCCCAAAACAGATCACAAGTAGGGTAAGAATTTGAAGCAAAAAAAAAGGGAAATGGTGACTTACCCTTGAAGACTACCCTTTTGCTTCCTCTTGCCTTGATGAAAGTTGCTTCTTAGCCACTAGAGAACACTTCCTTGCTGCTGGAATGGTAGTGAGGATGGTGGAGCAAAGGGTTGATGAAGGGTTGAGCTAGGAAGCTTGGAAGTTTTTTAGGGTTTTGAATAGGAAAATGGAGGTTTTGGGAGAGAGGGTCTTGAGATCAAAGGTTGTAACCTTGACAAAGGAGGAGGCTATGGCCTTAAATAGGGAAGAAAAGGTGTAAAAGGGGAGGGAATTGCATCCAAGCATTCCCTCCCAAAATATCCCCCGGATGGGGGAGATATTTCAAAAAGTAGCTGGACAGCTGGAATGGGCTGGAAAGCAGAAAGCTGGCCGGCCAGGAAACTTTCTGGGAGGTGGCCGGCCGGCCACCCCACCTGGTCGGCCAGCCACTCACCCTGGCCGGCCGGCCATGCCAAAAAATGAAGATGAAATTTGCTGGCCGACCACCATGCAGTAGTGTCCTCCCATGTGTGTAGAATAAGGCCCCAAGGTCGGAATCTGGCAACTCTGAAGCAGGAGTCACAACATAGAGCTTGAAGGAGAGGCTCCAAAATGAAAACAACAATTTCTGGCCGACCACCAACTTTTAGGGTCCTCCCAGATGTGTAGAACAAGGTTCCAAGGTCGGAAATTGGCAACACTGAAGCAGGAGCCACAACATAGAGCTTGAAGGAGGGGCTCAAAAATGAAACTCACCATTGCTGGCCGACCATCACTTCTTAGGGTCCTCCCATGTGCCCTCATCACAGATATGTAGCTTTGGTTGGAAGAAAATGGGCCTAGGGTGTTCAACATTGGCCCGGAAGTGAGCAAAACGGGCGCCGGAGGAGCGAAATTGGTTATCTGGGATAATTGCTGGCCTTCTACCCTCCAGTGATCTTCCCAATGTTGAAACAGAGGTACCTGCCAAATTTGAACAAAAACTAATGAGAAATGAACGCTCGGGGCCCAAACCGCGCAGTTCAGGGTCCTGGAAATGAGCTGTAGGCACCGGAAGTGGTGTTCAGCAGCGAAGTGGGCATCTGAGGCCCCAGGGTTTCTCGGTACGACAAAACAGAGGTACCTGCCAAAAACCGGAGAAAACCGATGCAAAATGAATGCGCGGGGCCCAAATCACGCAGTTCGGGGTCCTGAAAACCGGCTGTAAGCACCGAAAGTGGCATACGGCCACGAAGCGGGCATCGGGGGCCCCAGTGTGCTTCATAATGATAAAACAGAGGTATGCGGCAAGAACCGGAGGAATCGGAGACGGTTGGGCGGTCCCGAACCGAGGCACACGGCCTGACGGCTCCGAAAACCGGGAACCGGGCTCCGAAATGGGCAAAATGGCCTACGGCCACGAAAAGTAGCGCACGGCCACCGGGAGATAGTCTACAGGACCACTCCCTTCCCTCAGGAAAGAAAACAGAGAAAACCGAGTCTGGTTCGCAAACCGAGACAAGGCACAGAAGAGGATTCGGAAGTTCGGAGGCAGGGCGCACGGCCGCGACTCTGAAACTTCTGAACGAGCACGATATGCAACATCACCGAGCGCTCAATCGGCGACGTCTGAGTCTTAAGGTCGGTCAAAAATGGGGTGTCTACAGTTGCCCCTCTTTGACAGAACTCGGAAGTCACAAGTGACGGGAGTGAATGTCAAAGCCCAGAGACGACCCATTTTTGACAAGGCCGAAGACTTAGACAATCAAACCGGATAAACAGAGATATGCGCCCGCAGGCAGGGGGCAAAATGCAAATGATATGCACAGAGCCAGATGATCATGCAAATGCAGCAAGCTGTAATGAAGCAAGTATTGACAAATAGATGCAACAGTTTTAAGCAAGAATGCAAAGCAACAACTACATTTCATGCAGTTAGGAATGCGGAGAATCATTCGATTCTCGTCGCGTCTCACACGGAGAAGATACGATACCTGCGCGATTCGTCTGGTCGCACCAGCCTCAAATGAACCGTACATACAATATCGTGCCTGCAAAAGAAGGAAATTCAACAAGAACAGTATGCCAACAACATATATTCAATGTGATCCCTATGATTCCAAAAAGTCCGACACACGCAGTGCCGGCGGGTAAACACATCGCAATGCGAGAAAAGATAATGCGTGACAACACATACTCAAGCATAGAGATATGGTAAACATGCATGACAATGCAAAATATTCATGAGAATGCAAATTATGAGCCAAATAATGCGAAACGAGCGCAAATCAGGGTGCCCGTTTGTTGCGAAATAATAAACAAGAAAGCGCGCATTTCAGCGATGACAACTCGATCGCGGCCTCTGATTCACCTCCCGGAGAGGTTATAAAATGTTCAAAAAGGATACACCTTGATTTTGATGAATATTGACGAGACACATGTCAGAAATTGCAGTTAAAGTTCCAACGGAGCAATTCCGCGCCAGAAAGTGCACTTTTCTCGAACTTTTTTAGGTCCCGGGAACTCCAAAATTCCTCAAAATTTGCAGAGAGGTAGGGGAGGGGGTGGGGGACATGGTCGGCCAGGCCTTAGCCCTAGGAGAGGCTGTCGGCCAGGTGGGGAAAAGTGAGTGGCCGGCCAGCCAGGTTAGGTGGCCGGCCGGCCATCTGCCCAAAGTAGGGGCATTTTGGTCATTTTTGCAAGTTCTATATATACACACCTCCATTGCCTCCGAAATCACGCCCCCAAGTGTGAAATTCTCTCCTCTTGCTCTCTAAGCCACTTTCTTGCTCAGATCTGCATTTTATACGCGCCCCTCGGCCTCCCACGCAAGTTGTTTCTGCGAAATCCCTCAGTTTTAAGCACTTTGAGCCTACTAAAATCTGATTTCGGAGCTTCTCTTCTCGTTTTCACCACTTGAGGTAAGTTTGTCTCAATATTTGGAATATTTTCCCGGGGGTTGACTTTTGTTGACTTTTTATTTCCCGAGAGTTGACTTTTGTTGACTTTTTCCAATTTTGGCTCATTTTTGCTCATTTTTGCTCCTTTTTGCAGATTCCTCGAAATGGCCGGCAATTTCCCCCACGGCGGAGGTTTCCCTGGTGCCGGAGACGACTTTGACTTTATGACTCTACCTCCGAGGGTCCGGCCTTTCTTCCCCGATCGATACGCTCCAGCGGTACACAGGCTTCCGCGAGCCGTTTTCCGTCATTTCACCGATTTCAACGATCGGGTTCCCGGGGATCTGCTTCTACGAGAGCCGGAGCAGCACCTCTCTCATGATGCGCGAGAGGTATTTTACTTTACTTTTCGTATTCTTGTTCTTGTGCATTTTGTAGCTTTGTCATGCTTAAACATACAGTTGTAGCTTACGACATAGTACTTTGTTTGCACTTTGAACACATAGTTAAAACACTTGAATTGTTGAACACACGGCTCGAATCTGAAGGTGAACACACACACACACACGTCCAGAGTAGAACACACAGTCCCAAACTCTGATTTTCTGAACACACAGTCCAAGTTGATGATGAACACACAGCCCACACTGATTAGGATCGAACACACGGCCCAAAACATAGATTTACTGAACACGCAGCCCAGATTTGAAGTGAACACGCAGCCCACTGATTAAGAGTAGAACACACAGTCCCAAAATCTGATTTACTGAACCCACAGCCCAAGTTGATAATGAACACGCAGCCCACTGATTAAGAGTAGAACACACAGTCCCAAACCCTGCTTTACTGAACACACAGCCCAGATTTGACGTGAACACACAGCCCACTGATTAAGAGTAGAACACACAGTCCCAAATTCTGATTTACTGAACACACAGCCCAGATTTGACGTGAACACGCAACCCACTGATTGAGAGTAGAACACACAGTCCCCAAACTCTGATTTACTGAACACACAGTCCAGATTTGACGTGAACACGCAGCCCACTAATTTTTCTGAAATTTGAACACGCAGCCCAAATACCAAATCCACTTCATTTGCACACAGCTCATTCACTTCATTTGCACACAGCTCATTCACTTCATTTGCACACAGCTCATTCACTTCATTTGCACATAGCTCATTCACTTCATTTGCTGATATATGCATTCATTCTAAATGCAGGTTGGCTCTCGCACTGTGCGAGGATACGGCT
>JAPPVO010003454.1:0-15345 GCA_030407325.1 Camellia japonica | reverse complement strand
GAAGCTTGAACCTTTTGAACCTTTGCTCTAGCTTCTTCAAGAAGATTGAACCCTTTGCTCTAGCTTCTCCAAGAAGCTTCAAACTTTTGAACCTTTGCTCTAGCTTCTCTAAGAAGCTTGAACCTTTTGCTCTAGCTTCTCCAAGAAGCTTGAACCCTCTTGTTTCTCTATGAGAGAGGACCACCCTCTCCTTTAGAGATGTTGAAAAAAATTTGTCTAAGGAAAAGCACATATATCTCTCTATATCTCTACATTCTAGGCTTAGAGAGGGTGTTTGTTCTTGGCCTTTAACACCACCGGTGATTGCGCATGTTGTGCTCGTTCTGAGGTTACGGAGTTTCGGCTGAGAGCCTTACCTCCGGACCTCGGGACTCTTTTGTGCTTTGCCTCGATTTGCGAACCAGGTTCTGTTTTCTCTCCCCGAAGGGAGGGAGAGGTTTCGTAGACCATCTCTCAGTGGCCGTAGGCTACTTTTCGTGGTCGTAGACCACTGTTCCCGTTTGGAGACCATTTTTCGGTTTTCGGAGCCGTCGGTCGTGCGCCTCGGTTTGGGACCGCTTAACTTTCTCCGTTTGGCACGGTTTTTGGACAGCTTGAACCTTTTGAACCTTCGTTTTAGCTTCTTGAGGAAGCTTGAACCTTTTGAACCCTTATTTTAGCTTCTCGAGGAAGTAAAACCTTCTGAACCTTCGTTTTAGCTTCTTGAGGGAGCTTGAACCTTTTGAACCTTGGTTTTAGCTTCTTGAGGGCGCTTGGAGCTTTTGAACCTTCGTTTTAGCTTCTTGAGGGAGCTTGAACCTTTTGAACCCCGGTTTTAGCTTCTTGACGAAGTTGAACCTTCTGAACCTTCGTTTTAGCTTCCTGAGGGAGCCTGAACCTTTTGAACCTTCGTTTTTGCTTCTTGGGGGTGCTTGAACCTTTTGAACCTTCGTTTTAGCCTCTTGAGGGAGCTTGAACCTTTTGAACCCCTGTTTTGGCTTCTTGAGGAAGCTTGAAATTTTGAACTTTTCAACCTTCGTTTTGGCTTCTTGAGGAAGCTTGAACCTTTTGAACCTTCGTTTTAGCTTCTTGAGGAAGCTTGAACCTTTTGAACCTTTGCTCTTGCTTCTCCGAGGAAGCTTGAACCTTTTGAACCCTGGTTTTAGCTTCTTGAGGAAGTTGAACCTTCTGAACCTTCGTTTTAGTTTCCTGAGGGAGCTTGAACCTTTTGAACCTTTGTTTTAGCTTCTTGAGGGAGCTTGAACCTTTTGAACCTTCGTTTTAGCTTCTTGAGGGAGCGTGAACCTTTTGAACCCTTGGTTTGGCTTCTTGAGGAAGCTTGAACCTTTTGAACCTTCGTTTTAGCTTCTTGAGGAAGCTTGAACCATTTGAACCTTCGTTTTAGCTTCTTGAGGAAGCTTGAACCTTTTGAACCTTCGTTTTAGCTTTTTGAGGAAGCTTGAACCTTTTGAACCTTCGTTTTAGCTTCTTGAGGAAGCTTTAACTTTTTGAACCTATAATGAGTGGTGTGAGTTTATATATTGTGGGCCGAGTGACTTGTGTACCTATAATGAGTGTTTTGTTTCTGACTTACATTCCAGATATCCTTATATGTGTTGCCAAATCTCATATATGGCTGCCTTTACAGGGTTTACTACAATGTTTGATCTCTACTTGGGTTGCTTGGTTGGATGGTTCCCGTTATTACTTAGTGGCTGTTGCGTGGATGGAGTTCTGTTTTCTAGCTCCTTGGATGTTTGTGTTGTTGGGCTCTTGGTGATGGCTGCTACTAGCGCCACTTGGATTCAGCTTGTCGTTACTTTATTTTACTTATACTGTGGTTGTTGGGTTGTTACAATGGCTTTTCTTAATAGTCCTATCCATGCGGGTTGTGCATGGTTTAGTTTTATTATATTTGCACAGGTTTATTTTGGGGCTACTGTTGGTATGTTCATAGCCTTCATCCGTAAGCATGCGGCCTATGAACATATTGCGACTCTATCTTTTGCTTGTTATTATCTTTTTGTTCGGCTTTTGCTGCCTGTTTAGTTCTGGTTGGTATCTTTTTGGTTGTTTTTTGGCTTTTCTTTGCTGGGTTGCTTGTCGTTGTGGCTTTCTTGTATAGTGCTTTTTAGGTCCTGGGGTATGCCCCTTGTCGCTGTGTAATCTCTATTTTTCTTTTATCTATGTCTTATTCACCCCAAAAAAAAAAAAGTCATAAAATAAAAAACAGAAATTTACACGAATACAAAGGGCATGCCCCAGGCCCAAAACGATAAATACAAGAACCAACCTAGAACAACCAGCTACCAAGGCACACAAGACCTAATGAACTGTCCACACAAAAATCACGGACAGAACGCTAATCAAAGATGAAGAACACCAAAAGAAACCCAAAAATACAGAAATGTTCATACATCCTATAGTAAACATATAGGACATAGGTTTCTCTGATGGGGATTAGGTTGAGAGCTTCTCTCTCTAGAATCTAGAGAGAGAAAGCTCCCTCCGTTGTTACCCATGGATTTTCTTTGATGTTCCTTATCAGATTCTTTTGTCTGGTTTGGTAAGAGAGTGATTTATAGTCTGCTCTGATTTTCAGATCAGCTCTATTGATTAAGTTGTGTTTTGATTTGTCTTTTTTATTAAAGCAAGTCGTGTTATTTCGATTTTATGGTGGTCCGACGTGTCAGTCCCACTCCGGCTATTCTTTGGCTGGTTTGGGGTGCTGCCCAAAGCTTGGTGTTAAGCTAAGGTGACCTGTGGGTGTTCATGCCGTTGCATCATGTTCTGGGTTGGGTTACCACCAGTGTGGTTGTCAATGGTTCGACTCGGTGGGATGGCTCACAGTTCAGCAAGGCAGAGCTCCATTTGGTTCCCTGCTTGTCGTCCGCGGTTTGGGTTGCTGGAGGTGTTGGATCTTCCATGTCCGCATTCGAAGATGGCTTCTGCCATGGCAAGCTTGCTGCCGGTGGGGGTCGTGGTCTCTGGGTTTGCTCTGTTTATCATGGTCAGCTGATGGTTAACGGAGAATACCATTGCCTGAATGCAACGGGTTTTTTTTTCTGTTTCGAGACTTTTGGTTGGTTCTGGGATATTTCATGTGCCCAGGTGACTTTGAACTTCAAATGGCTATGGCGATTAGAAGTTTTGCTTGATACTGGTATGATGTTGTGGATTGATATGGATGTTTGGTGCTGAGTTTCGGCTGTCGCCGTTTTGATGCCGGAAATGTCTTGTTATATCAACGGCGTGCTGTACGTCATCGGCGAAGTTCCATGCTCGTCAGAGGTGGCTGAGTTTTTTTGGTTTACACCGGTGGCCATGGTGGTTTTCTATCGCCATGTATACGACGTGCATTACTAGCACACTAGTCTGCGTGTGGTTGTTTTAACCCATGTTGGGTTGTGTGTATACAACGTGAATGGGCAGTGCTTTTCCCGCCCATGCGTGTTTGGTGCAGTGTGTACACGTGGGTGACTATGCCCTCTGTTTTGTTCAATACTAACAGCTGTTTTGTTGGGCAGTGTGGTTGTATGTGACTGGTTCATGTATGGGACAAAGGCTCACGTGGGGCCCAAGATGGGTAACTTTTTCTGGCTGTCATTTGCATATAATAGTATATTATTCGGGAAGTGGAGCCTGGTTGAGTTTGTTTCTCAGTTTCGTGGTAATTTGGTTATCACTTGGGGCTGATTGGATATCCTTTTTGATTTTTGGTTATGTGGGTTTTGACCCACGGGTTTTTTGGCCACAGTTTTTAAGCCCATGGGTATTTGGCCCATTTGGTTTTGTAACTTTGTTTTAGTGGGTTCTTTACCACTTTTGTACAATTGTCCATTTATCTTCCCCCAGTACCTATCTATTATTTTTGGATGATAGAAGGTACTGGCGGATAAAAATGATATATGGACAATTTTGATTTATTATTGTTTTGTGGGTACCCGATTGTTTACGGGAGTGTTTTAAATTAGTTATTTTTTATTAGTTTTCCCCTTTGTGTGGGTTTGTGATTCGTTGTATTACCTGGGGTATGCCCCTTGTAAACGTGTAAATTTTTGTCTTTAATTTATGACTTACCCACCCAAAAAAAAAAGCTTTTAAAGCCCTGTTTTGGCTTCTTGAGGAAGCTTGAAATTTTGAACTTTTCAACCTTCGTCATCGGCGAAGTTCCATGCTCGTCAGAGGTGGCTGAGTTTTTTTGGTTTACACCGGTGGCCATGGTGGTTTTCTATCGCCATGTATACGACGTGCATTACTAGCACACTAGTCTGCGTGTGGTTGTTTTAACCCATGTTGGGTTGTGTGTATACAACGTGAATGGGCAGTGCTTTTCCGCCCATGCGTGTTTGGTGCAGTGTGTACACGTGGGTGACTATGCCCTCTGTTTTGTTCAATACTAACAGCTGTTTTGTTGGGCAGTGTGGTTGTATGTGACTGGTTCATGTATGGGACAAAGGCTCACGTGGGGCCCAAGATGGGTAACTTTTTCTGGCTGTCATTTGCATATAATAGTATATTATTCGGGAAGTGGAGCCTGGTTGAGTTTGTTTCTCAGTTTCGTGGTAATTTGGTTATCACTTGGGGCTGATTGGATATCCTTTTTGATTTTTGGTTATGTGGGTTTTGACCCACGGTTTTCTTGGCCTACGGTTTTTAAGTCCGTGGGTAATTGGCCCCATTTGGTTTTGTTACTTTGTTTTAGTGGGTTCTTTACCACTTCTGTATAATTGTCCATTTATCTTCCCCCAGTATCCATCTATTATTTTTGGATGATAGACGGTACTGGGGGATAAAAATGATATATGGACAATTTTGATTTTATTATTGTTTGTTGGGGACCCGATTGTTACGGGTGTGTTTTAATTAGTTAGTTTTTCTTAGTTTTCCCCTTTGTGTGGGTTTGTGATTCGTTGTATTACCTGGGGTATGCCCCTTGTAAACGTGTAAATTTTTGTCTTTAATTTATGACTTACCCACCCAAAAAAAAAAGCTTTTAAAGCCCTGTTTTGGCTTCTTGAGGAAGCTTGAAATTTTGAACTTTTCAACCTTCGTTTTAGCTTCTTGAGGAAGCTTGAACCTTTTGAACCTTCGTTTTAGCTTCTTGAGAAAGCTTGAACCTTTTGAACCTTTGCTCTAGCTTCTCCGAGGAAGCTTGAACCTTTTGAACCCTGGTTTTAGCTTCTTGAGGAAGTTGAACCTTCTGAACCTTCGTTTCAGTTTCCTGAGGGAGCTTGAACCTTTTGAACCTTCGTTTTAGCTTCTTGAGGAAGCTTGAACCTTTTGAACCTTTGCTCTAGCTTCTCCGAGGAAGCTTGAACCTTTTGAAACCTGGTTTTAGCTTCTTGACGAAGTTGAACCTTCTGAACCTTCGTTTTAGTTTCTTGAGGGAGCTTGAATCTTTTGAACCTTCGTTTTAGCTTCTTGAGGGAGCTTGAACCTTTTGAACCTTCATTTTAGCTTCTTGAGGGTGCTTGAACCTTTTGAACCCTTGTTTTGGCTTCTGGAGGAAGCTTGAAATTTTGACCTTTTCAACTTTCTTTTTAGCTTCTTGAGGAAGCTTGAACCTTTTGAACTTTCGTTTTAGCTTCTTGAGGAAGCTTGAACCTTTTGAACCTTTGCTCTAGCTTCTCCGAGGAAGCTTGAACCTTTTGAACCCTGGTTTTAGCTTCTTGAGGAAGTTGAACCTTCTGAACCTTCGTTTTAGTTTCCAGAGGGAGCTTGAACCTTTTGAACCTTCGTTTTAGCTTCTTGAGGGAGCTTGAAACTTTTGGACCTTCGTTTTAGCTTCTTGAGGGAGCGCGAACATTTTGAACCCTTGTTTCGGCTTCTTGAGGAAGTTTGAACTTTTTGAACCTTCGTTTTAGCTTCTTGAGGAAGCTTGACCCTTTTGAACCTTTGCTCTGGCTTCTCCAAGAAGCTTGAACCCTTTGCTCTAGCTTCTCCAAGAAGCTTCAAACTTTTGAACCTTTGCTCTAGCTTCCCTAAGAAGCTTGAACCTTTTGCTCTATCTTCTCCAAGAAGCTTGAACCCTCCTGTTTCTCTATAAAAGAGGGCCTCCCTCTCCTTTAAAGATGTTGAAAAAAATTTGTCTAAGGAAAAGCACATATATCTCTCTATATCTCTACATTCTAGGCTTAGAGAGGGTGTTTGTTTTTGGCCTTTAACACCACCGGTGATTGCGCATCTTGTGCTCGTTCTGAGGTTACGGAGTTTCGGCTGGGAGCCTTACCTTCGGACCTCGGGACTCTATTGTGCTTTGCTTCGATTTGCGAACCGGGTTCTGTTTTCTCTCCCCGAAGGGAGGGAGAGGTTTCGTAGACCATCTCTCAGTGGGCGTAGGCTACTTTTCGTGGTCGTAGACCACTGTTCCCGTTTGGAGACCATTTTTCAGTTTTCGGAGCCGTCGGTTGTGCGCCTCAGTTCGGGACCGCTTAACTTTCTCCGTTTGGCACGGTTTTTGGACAGCTTGAACCTTTTGAACCTTCGTTTTGGCTTCTTGAGGAAGCCTGAACCTTTTGAACCCTTATTTTAGCTTCTTGAGGAAGTTAAACCTTCTGACCCTTCGTTTTAGCTTCTTGAGGAAGCTTGAACCTTTTGAACCTTGGTTTTAGCTTCTTGAGGGCGCTTGGACCTTTTGAACCTTCGTTTTAGCTTATTGGGCGAGCTTGAACCTTTTGAACCCTGGTTTTAGCTTCTTCACGAAGTTGAACCTTCTAAACCATCGTTTTATCTTCCTGAGGGAGCCTGAACCTTTTGAACCTTCGTTTTAGCTTCTTGAGGGAGCTTGAACCTTTTGAACCTTCGTTTTAGCCTCTTGAGGGAGCTTGAACCTTTTGAACCCCTGTTTTGGCTTCTTGAGGAAGCTTGAAATTTTGAACTTTTCAACCTTCGTTTTAGCTTCTTGAGGAAGCTTGAACCTTTTGAACCTTTGCTCTAGCTTCTCCGAGGAACCTGAACCTTTTGAACCCTGGTTTTAGCTTCTTGAGGAAGTTGAACCTTGTGAACCTTCGTTTTAGTTTCCTGAGGGGCCTGAACCTTTGAACCTTCGTTTTAGCTTCTTGAGGAGCTTGAACCTTTCGAACCTTCGTTTTAGCTTCTTGAGGGAGCTTGAACCTTTTGAACCCTTGTTTTGCTTCTTGAGGAAGCTTGAACCTTTTGAACCTTCGTTTTAGCTTCTTGAGGAAGCTTGAACCTTTTGAACCTTCGTTTTTTTTTTGGGTGAATAAATAATTTTTGGGTGAACCTTCGTTTTAGCTTCTTGAGGAAGCTTGAACCTTTTGAACCTTTGCTCTAGCTTCTCCAAGAAGCTTGAACCCTTTGCTCTAGCTTCTCCAAGAAGCTTCAAACTTTTGAACCTTTGCTCTGGCTTGTCTAAGAAGCTTGAACCTTTTGCTCTAACTTCTCCAAGAAGCTTGAACCCTCTTGTTTCTCTATCAGAGAGGGCCTCCCTCTCCTTTAGAAAGGTTGAAAAAAATTTGTCTAAGGAGAAGCACATATATCTCTCTATATCTCTACATTCTAGGCTTAGAACGGGCGTTTGTTCTTGGCCTTTAACACCACCGGTGATTGCGCATGTTGTGCTCGTTCTGAGGTTACGGAGTTTCGGCTGAGAGCCTTACCTCTGGACCTCGGGACTCTTTTGTGCTTTGCCTCGATTTGCGAACCAGGTTCTGTTTTCTCTCCCCGAAGGGAGGGAGAGGTTTCGCAGACCATCTCTCAGTGGCCGTAGGCTACTTTTCGTGGTCGTAGACCACTGTTCCGGTTTGGAGACCATTTTTCGGTTTTCGGAGCCATCGGTCGTGCGCCTCGGTTCGGGACCGCTTAACTTTCTCCGTTTGGCACGGTTTCTGGACAGCTTGAATGTTTTGAACCTTCGTTTTAGCTTTTTGAGGAAGCTTGAACCTTTTGAACCCTTATTTTAGCTTCTTGAGGAAGTTAAACCTTCTGAACCTTCATTTTAGATTTTTGAGGGAGCTTGAACCATTTGAACCTTGGTTTTAGCTTCTTGAGGGCGCTTGGAACTTTTGAACCTTCGTTTTAGCTTCTTGAGGGAGCTTGAACCTTTTGAACTCTAGTTTTAGCTTCTTGACGAAGTCGAACCTTCTGAACCTTCGTTTTAGCATCCTGAGGGAGCCTGAACCTTTTGAACCTTCGTTTTAGCTTCTTGAGGGAGCTTGAACCTTTTGAACCTTCGTTTTAGCCTCTTAACGGAGCTTGAACCTTCTGAACCCCTGTTTTGGCTTCTTGAGGAAGCTTGAAATTTTGAACTTTTCAACCTTCGTTTTAGCTTCTTGAGGAAGCTTGAACCTTTTGAACCTTCGTTTTAGCTTCTTGAGGAAGCTTGAACCTTTTGAACCTTTGCTCTAGCTTCTCCGAGGAAGCTTGAACCTTTTGAACCCTGGTTTTAGCTTCTTGAGGAAGTTGAACCTTCTGAAACTTCGTTTTAGTTTCCTGAGGGAACTTGAACCTTTTGAACCTTCGCTTTAGCTTCTTGAGGGAGCTTGAACCTTTTGAACCTTCGTTTTAGCTTCTTGGGAGAGCTTGAACCTTTTGAACCCTTGTTTTGGCTTCTTGAGGAAGCTTGAACCTTTTGAACCTTTGCTCTAGCTTCTCCAAGAAGCTTGAACCCTTTGCTCTAGCTTCTCCAAGAAGCTTCAAACTTTTGAACCTTTGCTCTAGCTTCTCTAAGAAGCTTGAACCTTTTGCTCTAGCTTCTCCAAGAAGCTTGAACCCTCTTGTTTCTCTATAAGAGAGGGCCTCCCTCTCCTTTAGAGAGGTTGAAAAAAATTTGTCTAAGGAAAAACACATATATCTCTCTATATCTCTACATTCTAGGCTTAGAGAGGGTGTTTGTTCTTGGCCTTTAACACCACCGGTGATTGCGCATGTTGTGCTCGTTCTGAGGTTACAGAGTTTCGGATGAGAGCCTTACCTCCGAACCTCGGGACTCTTTTGTGCTTTGCCTCGATTTGCGAACCAGGTTCTGTTTTCGCTCCCCGAAGGGAGGGAGAGGTTTCATAGACCATCTCTCAGTGGCCGTAGGCTACTTTTCGTGGTCGTAGCCCACTGTTCCCGTTTGCGGACCATTATCCGGTTTTCGGAGCCATCGGTCGTGCGCCTCGGTTTCGGACCGCCTTACTTTCTCCTTTTGGCACGAATTTTGGACAGCTTGAACCTTTTGAAACTTCGTTTTAGCTTCCCGAGGAATCTTGAACCTTTTGAACCCTTATTTTATCTTCCTAAGGAAGTTAAACCTTCTGAACCTTCGTTTTAGCTTCTTGAGGGAGCTTGAACCTTTTGAACCTTGGTTTTAGCTTCTTGAGGGCGCTTGGACCTTTTGAACCTTCGTTTTAGCTTCTTGAGGGAGCTTGAACGTTTTGAACTCTAGTTTTAGTTTCTTGACGAACTCGAACCTTCTGAACCTTCGTTTTAGCATCCTGAGGGAGCCTTAACCTTTTGAACCTTCGTTTTAGCTTCTTGAGGGAGCTTGAACCTTTTGAAACTTCGTTTTAGCCTCTTAATGGAGCTTGAACCTTCTGAACCTGTTTTGGCTTCTTGACGAAGCTTGAAATTTTGAACTTTTCAACCTTCGTTTTAGCTTCTTGAGGAAGCTTGAACCTTTTGAACCTTCGTTTTAGCTTCTTGAGAAAGCTTGAACCTTTTGAACCTTTGCTCTAGCTGCTCCGAGGAAGCTTGAACCTTTTGAACCCTGGTTTTAGCTTCTTGAGGAAGTTGAACCTTCTGAACCTTCGTTTTAGTTTCCTCATGGAGCTTGAACCTTTTGAACCTTCGTTTTAGCTTCTTGAGGGAGC
The DNA here is from genome assembly GCA_030407325.1 of Camellia japonica. Classification (NCBI taxonomy): domain Eukaryota; kingdom Viridiplantae; phylum Streptophyta; class Magnoliopsida; order Ericales; family Theaceae; genus Camellia; species Camellia japonica. Next base: position 5,551 of record JAPPVO010003454.1, on the reverse strand, counting down.
TTGAACCTTTTGGACCTTCGTTTTAGCTTCTTGAGGGTGCTTGAACCTTTTGAACCCTTGTTTTGGCCTCTCTAAGAAGTTTGAACCTTTTGCTCTAGGTTCTCCAAGATGCTTGAACCCTCTTGTTTCTCTAGAAGAGAGGGCCCCCTCTCCTTTAGAGAGGTTGAAAAAAATTTGTCTAAGGAAAAACACATATATCTCTTTATATCTCTACATTCTAGGCCTAGAGTGGGTGTTTGTTCTTGGCCTTTAACACCACCGGTGATTGCGCATGTTGTGCTCGTTTTGAGGTTACGGTGTTTCGGCTGAGAGCCTTACCTCCGGACCACGTGACTCTTTTGTGCTTTGCCTGGATTTGCGAACCAGGTTCTGTTTTCTCTCCCCGAAGGGAGGGAGAGGTTTCGTAGACCATCTCTCAGTGGCTGTAGGCTACTTTTCGTGGACCATTGTTCCCGTTTGGAGACCATTTTTCGGTTTTCGGAGCCGTCGGTCGTGCGCCTCGGTTCAGGACCGCTTAACTTTTTCCGTTTGGCACGGTTTTTGGACAGCTTGAACCTTTTGAACCTTCGTTTTAGCTTCTTGAGGAATGTTGAACCTTTTAAACCCTTGTTTTAGCTTCTTGAGGAGGTTAAACCTTCGTTTTAGATTCTTGAGGGAGCTTGAACCTTTTGAACCTTGGTTTTAGCTTCTTGAGGGCGCTTGGACCTTTTGAACCTTCCTTTTAGCTTCTTGAGGGAGGTTGAACCTTTTGAACCCCGGTTTTAGCTTCTTGACGAAGTTGAACCTTCTGAACCTTCGTTTTAGCTTCCTGAGGGAGCTTGAACCTTTTGAACCTTCGTTTTAGCTTCTTGAGGGAGTTTGAACATTTTGACCCTTCGTTTTAGCCTCTTGAGGGAGCTTGATCCTTTTGAACCCCTGTTTTGGCTTCTTGGGGAAGCTTGAAATTTTGAACCTTTCAACCTTCATTTTAGCTTCTTGAGGAAGCTTGAACCTTTTGAACCTTCGTTTTAGCTTCTTGAGGAAGCTTGGACCTTTTGAACCTTCGTTTTAGTTTCTTGAGGGAGCTTGAACCTTTTGAACCTTCGTTTTAGCTTCTTGAGGGAGCTTGAACCTTTTGAACCTTCGTTTTAGTTTCTTGAAGGAGCTTGAACCTTGTGAACTCTTGTTTTGGCTTCTTGAGGAAGCTTGAACCTTTTGAACCTTCGTTTTAGCTTCTTGAGGAAGCTTGAACCTTTTCAACCTTTGCTCTAGCTTCTCCAAGAAGCTTGAAACTTTTGAACCTTTGCTCTAGCTTCTCTAAGAAGCTTGAACCTTTTGCTCTAGCTTCTCCAAGAAGCTTGAACCCTCTTGTTTCTCTATAAGAGAGGGCCTCCTTCTCCTTTTGAGAGGTTGAAAAAAATTTGTCTAAGGAAAAGCACATATATCTCTCTACATCTCTACATTCTAGGCTTAGAGAGGGTGTTTGTTCTTGGCCTTTAACACCACCGGTGATTGCGCATGTTGTGCTCGTTCTGAGGTTACGGAGTTTCGGCTGAGAGCCTTACCTCCAGACCTCGAGACTCTTTTGTGCTTTGCCTCGATTTGCGAACCGGGTTCTGTTTTCTCCCCTTGAAGGGAGGGATAGGTTTCGTAGACCATCTCTCAATAGCCGTTGGCCACTTTTCATGGTCGTAGACCACTGTTCCCGTTTGGAGACCATTTTCCGATTTTCGGAGCCGTCGGTCGTGCGCCTCGGTTCGGGACCGCTTAACTTTCTCCGTTTGGCACGGTTTCTGGACAGCTTGAACGTTTTGAACCTTCGTTTTAGCTTCTTGAGGAAGCTTGAACCTTTTGAACCCTTATTTTAGCTTCTTAGGGAAGTTAAACCTTCTGAACAAATTCTCAAGGGGATTAGGTTGAGAGCTTCTCTCTCTAGAATCTAGAGAGAGAATGCTCCCACCGTTGTTACCCTTGGAGTTTCGACGTCTCAGTCCCGGTTATCTTCCTCATCCTTGAGGGAGAAAGTGGTCTGTGTGAGTTAAATGAGGTTATATACTGTCTAGCAGTCCTGGTCTCCTGTCCGTGTTCTCCCTTGCCGGAGTTATGGCCCGATTCCATTTGGTGGATGAGTTTGGAACAGGATTTTCGAACCAGGTTCAGTGTTTGTCACTGGAGAGTAAAGCTTGTTGATCTGATGCTTGGGTTGGCTCTGGGTGTAAACTCCAGGTGTGTGGCGGCTGGAGCTGTTGCTCTTTGGAGGTGTATCACCGGTGGTCTCTTGTGTCATTGGTTCGTCACTATGGTTTGGACATAGGTGCATTGCCGGCGGTGTATCTGGTTCTCGGATACCATCGGTGTGACCTGTGTGCTTGGTTCTGGACTGGATTTCCTAGATGGTGATTTCAGGTTCCATTGTTCCAGTTGTTGGTATCGCCATCCATGGTAGTGGTCCAGTGGTGCAGATTAATCGGTGATCCCTTGTCACTTTTTATGGAGGTTGTTGGTTTTAGTTCCATCGGAGGTGCTGCTTTGCTGGTTCAGTTCGGTGGTTTTGCTATGCCGATGCTCTCCATGACTAGGTGCTCAGGCTAGGAGCTGCTTGTGCTATGGTTTTCTGGCCTTTCATGGTCGGCGGCCGGATGTCTAACTAGAGGTGAAGATTATTGATGTTAGCAGTGGGGCTGTCGTGGTCGCCGATCTGCTGTGTTTTATGGTGGTTGTATAGCCGGGTTTCTCTGCTCGCAGGTGGGTTGGTTTGGTTTGGCATCGACCTGGCGAGTCTGGGTCTAGTTGGTTTAATAGCGTGGGTTACTGGCGCTGTGATTGGTGGAGTTCCGGCGTCAGCCGATGTTTCTGGCTACCGGTGTGGTTTCACCCAGTCCGTGAGCTGGTCGGTGGTGATCCTTCAAAGGTTGCTGGTCTAGTTTATCTAGTGCGGGTCTGGCTCTCCGGCAACGGTTTGCCAGTACATGATCGGGCTCTGGTTCGCGACGTCGGTGCTGTCTTGTAGCAGCTAGACTGAAATTTGTTGCTCCGGCATGGAACTGTTCGGCAATGGGATCCCGTTTGTCTGCAGGTTTCCACGTTAGTCGGCGAGTGGTGTGGGTTTTGGTACACGTGGCTTAGTCTTTTGGCCGTGTGTATTGTGTCGTCAAGTTGCAGGTGGTTGTTTGCAGTCGCCGGCAATTTGTTTAGTTTCCGGCGCTAGTTTTCTTAGCGTCGTTATAATAGCTTGATCTTAATCTTCTACAGTGCAATGTGTGGAAAGGATGGTGTCCACACGCAGCAAGAGCGCGTGTTCCAAGCCTTGGGTGCTTCACCAACGTTGGGTAGAGTGAGCTGATGTAAAGTTGATGTGTTTTCTGTATTGCTACAGGACCATCATCATGTGGATTGTTTTGGGGGGAAAAGTCTCATATTTGTGATAAAGGTTTCAAGTGATGGGGCCTGCTTTTTTACCACCTTTTGTTTCTTGGTGGTTTTGATATGGTGGGGCCATCACAAGTTTTAGTGGAGATTGTTATTAATCTCCACGTGGAGAATGAAGTCACCATGTGGGATTTTATGTACAGTGGACTTTTTGTGTCAAGGAAGATTTCTTTATTGGAGGGAAAACCCAACTTTTGGGTTAGTATGCTAATATCTTATTGGTTTATCTGCGTGTTTTTGAGGATGTATTGGGGCAGGTTATGAGGGTATATATAATATTTATATATATCTTTTTAAAGTGGAATCCACCTGCTGCCTTTGTGGATGGGTTAATGTGGCGCCAAATTTGAACCCACGGTTTTCTTGGATTTAATTTTTTGGGCTACTATTATTGGGGCAGATGGGCTCTATTATTGGGTTCATTTTGGTTATTCTTTTGTTTAGACTCTTGGCAGCGAATCATTTATAGTTAATGATTTTATGATGATTGATTGTGCGATCCTCATGTGACTCGATATGAGGGTGGTTTTGAGCCATCTCCGCCAAGAGTGATTGGGGAGTCACTGCTATGGGGAACAGTGGTTTGATAACCAACCGAGTTCGAGACTGGGAAATGAGCGGGAGGATAGCTACCGATTTTCTGGTTGCTTCTTGTTTTCATGTGACCCGTCCTAATTGATCGTATTGCCACGCCTGACATGGAGTGTAGGGCCCACTGCCGTGGGGTTTGAGGCTTGTGATCTACCAAGGATGGGACTGGGGGATGTGATGATTGATCTCATGATGTTGTTGGCTGTGTATTGGTTTGTTGCTGAGGGGCTACTGTCTTTTCACTTCAACTCCTTGATCCGTGGCTTATGGTTTCTGATCGTGCTAGCTTCATGTGACTCTGCTGGGATTTCTCATGGGGTAGATCTTATCCTCCGTCATGGCTTGGGTTAAGTGGTTTGGATGTCACGGCTGTGAGGAGTGGGTTGCTTATTGGATTCCATGTTTTATCTGCAGTAGAGACTGGGGGCTTGTGGGGTTGATTATTATCTTTGACTCGGCTCGAGGGTTGTTGTTTGGTCTGTGCCTGTTTCCTTTATTAGCTTAATGGTGTTATTTTGTGTGTATCTCTGCCCATATATCCACCTCAAGTTCCCACCTATTATCTCTGATGGTAGGGGTTACTTGAGGACAAAGAGGATATATGGGCAAAGTTGGGTTTTTCTGTATTTCTGTTGTTCTTGCTTGTCCCCCTATTTTTAGGGGTTGTAGTGGTAGTTTTATGTTGCTTACATTTGTTTTTTTTTTTTTTTATTTGTTGTTGGGCGTACCTGGGGTATGCCCCTTGTAAACGTGTAAATTTCATTGTCTTTATTTTATTACTTACTTACCCAAAAAAAACCTTCTGAACCTTCGTTTTAGCTTCTTGAGACAGCTTGAACCTTTTGAACCTTGGTTTTAGCTTCTTGAGGGCGCTTGGACCTTTTGAACCTTCGTTTTAGCTTCTTGAGGGAGCTTGAACCTTTTTAACTCTGCTTTTAGCTTCTTGACGAAGTTGAACCTTCTGAACCTTCGTTTTAACTTCGTGATAGAGCCTGAACCTTTTGAACCTTCGTTTTAGCTGCTTGAGGGAGCTTGAACCTTTTGAACCTTCGTTTTAGCCTCTTGAGGGAGCTTGAACCTTTTGAACCCCTGTTTTGGCTTCTTGAGGAAGCTTGAAATTTTGAACTTTTCAACCTTCGTTTTAGCTTCTTGAGGAAGCTAGAACCTTTTCAACCTTCGTTTTAGCTTCTTGAGGAAACTTGAACCTTTTGAACCTTTGCTCTAGCTTCTCCGAGGAAGCTTGAACCTTTTGAACCCTGGTTTTAGCTTCTTGAGGAAGTTGAACCTTCAGAACCTTCGTTTTAGTTTCCTGAGGGAGCTTGAACCTTTTGAACCCTCGTTTTAGCTTCTTGAGGGAGCTTGAACCTTTTGAACCTTCGTTTCAGCATCTTGAGGGAGCTTGAACCTTCTGAACCCTTGTTTTGGCTTCTTGAGGAAGTTTGAACCTTTTGAACCTTCGTTTTAGCTTCTTGAGGAAGCTTGAACCTTTTGAACCTTCGTTTTAGCTTCTTGAGGAAGCTTGAACCTTTTGAACCTTTGCTCTAGCTTCTCC
>JAPPVO010003453.1:0-16098 GCA_030407325.1 Camellia japonica | reverse complement strand
CGATCATCTGGACAAACCCTTTGGCTGCTCGGTTGCCATTTACCCAACGAAGCATTGTTTTGCCATCACCTGGTCCCCAAACTTCCTCTATTTGCCCCTTCGACGCCGGAAAGCGCATTACTTGGTGGAAGGTTGAAGCAACTGCTTGCATGGCGTGCAGCCAGCCCCTGCCTAAGATTAAGTTGTAGGTGGATGGAACTTTGAGCACCCAGAACTCCACTTGTTTTACTACTGAGCCCGCTTTGACCGGCAAAATGATCTTTCCGATCGGCCATTCCGGTTGTGAGTTGAAGCCGACCAAAGGGGATGTCGCAGGAGCCAAATCCCTGTCTTCTAACTTCATCTGTTTGAATGCGTCATAATACATTATTTCGACCGAACTCCCCTGGTCGATCAATATTCTCTTGATATCAAAATCTTTGACGCGAAGGGTCACCACCAAGGCGTTTGCGGCATCTGCACCCTTTCCAAGTCTTTGGTCGAAAACGAAAGGATGTCTTTCTCCTCGGTTTTTCCCTTCTTCACGGCGGGCTGAACAGAGAGCACTTCCCTCATGTGCTCAGCCTTCTTTATCATCCCTCTAAGTTCGCAAACCCTTGCCGGTTCAATGATGCCGTGGATGACGTTGATCACACCTTGGGGGCGCCTCCAGGGCGGCCATGCCATTGGGCTCGGTTTGCCCGGTTGGCGCGGCCTTGACTCCCCCATCTATGTATTGGTCAAGATGACCCGCCGCCACCAACTCCTCCAGGTGCTGTTTGAGCGGCAAGCAGTCTTCTGTCCGGTGTCCCCGTTCTTCATGGAAGGTACAGCGATATTTTGGATTGAAGCCTCGCTGCGCGCTCCCTAACTTGGCCGGCCAACGGACAAAAGGCTCCCCGCGGATCTCGCTCAAAATGCGGTAGATGGGAATTTTGAAGACCGTGGTAATCCCTGTCCGCGCCTTCAGTTTTCTCTTGGCGTCCTCTGCTGCGTCGTGGGGTGCATCAGCCCGGTCATTTCTGCGACCTCTGTTTTTGTCATTTTGGCCGGTCCCTCGGCGCTGATCTTTTGGTCGATCACTTGGGCGGTTATCCTCCTGCCCAACCGAGTTAACTTTCCCCGCTGTCCTGCCCACCGCGACCGGATTATTCTTCTCGGTCGCAGAGGCAGCGTCATCTTCCATACAAATGTGTTCGTTGATCCGCTGCATCAAAGATTCCATGGTGGTGGGCTGATGCATCGTGAGCGAATCTCGCAGTCTATGTCCGACTGGGAGACCCCTCTTGTATTGAGTGATCGCCAGATTGGTCGGGCAATCGAGGATCTCTGTAAGTCTCCCAGTACTTCGCATTGTATGCCTTCAGCGAACTCCCAGACTCCATCTTGACGCCCAGGAGGTGGTCGACCTCCTTCGGCGTTCGAGTGTTGGTCTTGAATCTGGTGACGAAGGCTTCCGCTAGTTGTTGCCACCCCTCGATATCCCCTCCGGGAGCCTTTCGAACCACTTCAAGCCCACTCTCCCAAGCTTGCTGGGAATATGAGGCACATCAAGGCGTCGTTCCGACGGTGTAGCCTGCCATTACTTGCCGGTAATGACTCACATGCATGTACGGATCCGTCCGGCCGTCGTACAAAGTAAATTTAGGTTGGTGGAATCCGGCAGGGAGTGGTGTGCTCTCAATTTCTGGGGACAACGGCGTGGACGTAAGCCTAGCCAGCTCTTTATCCTCCAGTGCTGGGGCTATGTTTCTGGGTGCCGGCATCACCACTTCTTCACTGCAACGAACTGGGGCACTCAATCGCCGTAGCGCCGGCACCCTTTGTGCCCCCCGATGGAGCGCTCTCTCCTCCAGCACGTCCCTGAGATCCCCGGAACGGGAGGAGGCAGAGTATCGCGACGTTGACGACGGGCGTGAGGGGCGATAGGTGCTGTCGCGAGTGATGGATCTGCCCTCGCGCTGGTCGGAATCCCCAACCCCATAGTTCCTGGTGATGGAGATTGAATGAGTCCTCCTCTGGCGGCGACTACAAGAACGAGGGGAGGGGGTGCGCTCACTGAGGTTGCCCTCTCCAGCAACACCCTTCCCCCTCACTTGGCGCTTCAGGAGCTCCATCTCCGCCGCCATCTTACGAATGAGGGCTTCTTGGTCCTTGAGTTTGTGCTCCAGGCGCTCCTCACGGGACTCCCCCCGGCGCCGGCGGCCCTCTGGACTCTGTGAACGATCTGAACTCCTCCCACGTTTGTCGCGCGCTCCGCGCGAAGAGGTTTCTAGGCCCGCCATGGTTGGAACATTAGGGGGGCCGTCTCTCCTTCGGACATACTCTGGAGTGACACCATCGACGACGGACAGCGGAACTTCGTCATTGTTGGCCATGGAAATGATCGAAGAAGCTCGAAGAACAAGGGTTGAAAATCAAAGAGTTCCCACAGACGGCGCCAATTGTACGGGGGCGAAATATTCTTTGCTCTCCGTACGCCTTGAACGTCAAGCTTCTGGTAACGGCGTCTATCTCTGCAACACAAAAACGGTGAGTTGCCCGGCGGTGGTGTGCCGGAAAAACCCTCCGACGCTCAAGTCAGTTCACTGAGGAAGAAGACAATGAGAAGAGAGAGAGAGAGTGCTAGTGAGAATGAGTTCGCATACCTCCAACGTTCGTCTTCCTTCTCTATATCTAAGCTGGCCATGCAGCTCTGAGATCGTGCGCGCACCACCTCTGTTGTCCTTCCCTGGACAGGTGGCAGGACTTGCTTCTCAACAGCTTACGCGTGTAAAGGTTTTTCTCCTCCTTCCAGCACATGCAGAACTGCCCAACGGTATTGAGGCGTGAGTGGAGTAGATGTCCCTTCCTCCACGCCATTGGCCCAGGTGGCACCCTCGACCGGCCTATCACTTATGGAATACATCCATTACGTATATTCAACCGGGCTTCCTACTGCTGAACCGTCTGACCGTCTTGACCGAGCTACTCCCGACCGGTCCATGAGGACCAACCGGTCGCGAGGCATACCGACGCCAACCGCTCAACCATCCATCTCGGTCACACGGACGCCGCCTATCTCCGGCGGCCGATTAGGCGCATACCGGCGCTACCGCGGTTCAAGTCTAGCCCGGGCACTATATAGCTCGACGCAACCATCCGTAACCTCGGGATCCGTTCTCCTCGTGCGATCCGTAAACCGGTCAAGCCTGTTGGTGTCCGACCGGCCAATATCCCCGACCGCGCGAGCCAAGTTGCTGGCCGCGCCGACGTGAGGGTTAACCAGGCGCCGTACACTCCGCCAAGTCTGCCGTCATCGTTGCTCGGCCGTACAATCCTTGAAAATCTCCCCTCACAATATTAATTATAATTTTTAATGATTAATTAAATTTATTTTTATATGGTTCTAGGATTTGCTGTGAAATTTATGTATGGATATTTTTTTAGATTGCTTTTTTTTTTTTTTAAAGGTTTGGAGTTCATATTTTCTATTAGACATTTATAATCTAAAAAATAAAACTAACACAATCATAAAAAAAAGGATTAAAAGAAGAATATAAAAAAATAAATAAAAATAAGAGGACAATAATTTAGAAAATGGTTGAAACTTATCCGTCTTAACAAAGAGTTAGATTTTAAAACAATGAAACCCGCAATTTTGAATGAGATCAATATATTTTTGAATATGAAATCCACTATTTTGAATCAAACATAATCCATGTAATGTGTGAACAAATTCATTTTCTCTTACCAAAGGAATAAAGAGAAAAAATATTTTTAATGACTTAATTTTTTTTATGGAAATGATTATATTTCTTTGGATTGTCTCACAATTATCTATACCACATCAACTGGATATATATAATATTTGGTAGCAGGAGAGCAATGCTCAAGTAAGGAAGCTTGTGGGCCTTTCAACTTCTACCAATTATGGACTAGGTTGGTGTTGGTGAAAGAATTTGCTGCTGAATTGAACCGAGATGGTTTCAGCCCCTTGCATATTGCGTCGACTAATTGAGATATCGAGATTGTCAAGGAATTGTTGGAAGTGGACAAGAGTGTGTGTAAGCTCAAGGGAAGAGAGGAAAGGATACCTGTAGACACCCCATTTTTGACCGAGCTTAAGACTCAGACGTCACCGATTGAGCGTTTGGTGATGTTGCATATCGTGCTCATTCAGAGGTCTCAGAGTCTCGGCTGCGAGCCTTGCCTCCGAACTTCCGGACTCTTTCGTGCCTTGCCTCGGTTTGCGAACCAGGCTCCGTTTTCTCTGTTTTCTCTTCTCGAAGGAAAGGAGAGGTCTCGTAGATCATCTCTCAGTGGGCGAAGGCTACGTTTCGTGGTCGTAGGCCATTTTTCCCGTTTGGAGCCCGGTTCCCGGTTTTCATAGCCGTCGACCGTGTGCCTCGGTTCGGGACCGCTTAACCATCTCCGTTTGCTCCGGTTTTTGGCGTATATCTTATTTCCTCCCTTTTGAGGGACACTGTGGCTCAAGAGACCAACTTCGTGGTCAAACGGCACCTCCGGTGCTTAACAACTTGTTTTCGGGGCCCCGGGCCGCGCGTTTTGGCCCCCGAACCTTCGTTTTACATCAGTTTCAGTTCATTTTTGGCGGGGACCTTATTTTCGTTGTTGGGAAGCTTGTAGAAGGGTGGGAGGCCAACAATTGTCCTCAAAGCCAGCTTTATTCCTTCATCGCTCTCCGTCGCCCGTTTTTCTCGCTAGAAAGCTAGTGTTGACCATTCCCGGGCCACTTTCTTGGACCATCAACCACATATTTGTGTTGTACAGACCTGGGAGGCCACCAATATGTCATGGCCGGCCATCAATTCATCTTGACCCTTTTGAACCCCTCTAAAAAGTTGAATTTTCTCTCTCCTGGTTCACTTTTTCTGGGTTTTGACCACTTGGTTGTGTTGTGCACACATGGGAGGCCACCAATATGGGTGGCCGGCCAGCTTTTTCTCATTGAACCTTTTGAACCTAGCTGGCCGGCCAGGGGAAGTGGCTGGCCTGCCACCTGAGCTCTCAAAACCTGGCCGGCCATGTTCCTCACACCTGGTTCCTTACAGATGTACCCTCCTTTCCCCTCCAGATTTTGTATCCGAGGGGGGGACTTTGGAGGGGGAAATTTGAATTCAATTTTCTCCCCTTTTCCTCCACTCTTTTGCCTATATAACCAACACCCCCAGCTGTGTTTTAGAGGTTACAAAAATTTGTTCTAAGGCTCTTGCATTCAATCTCTCTCCCTCTCTATTCCAAGCATCAAAACCCCTCAAGTCCTACACCATTTCTACTCCATCTCCAAGCCAACCAATCCACACTCCATTCTAGCAGCTCGGAGGCTCTTTCCAGAGGCTAGGAGCACCACTTCTTGGACCAAGAGGCTGCTAAAGTTTGGTTCTACAAGGGTGAGTCCCATTTTACCTCTTTTGTGCACTATTTTGATCTATATCCTAGCTCTTTGTGCTTACATTTTTGGGCTCCGACCCTAACTGGAAATAGTCTTATTTTGAGCTCTTTTTCATGTTTGATTAAGGGTCTTTCCCTGTTTGAGGCTTCCTTCTTGCCCTTTGTGTTTAAACCTCTTTTAGGCCTATTTTTGCATAGTATTTTAGGCTTATTTGTGAGCTGTTTTAGACTTGGTTATAAACTGTAGAGTGGCTTTTTTTGAGCCGCTCTTCAACATTGTTGAAGGGCTCTCCTCTGTTTGAGGCCAGAAGCTACCCCTTGCCTCTTTATCCCTCTTTTAGGCCTTTTCTTTCATGATAGTTTAGCCTCACTTGTGTTTATTTTTGTGGCTTGATGTAAACTTTAAAGTGCCTTTTTTTGAGCCCCTCTTCAACTTTGTTGAAGGGATCTTTGCCATTTGGGGTCAGATGTTGTCCCTTGTCTTTATTCTCTCTTTTAGGGCCATTTTTGCATGATAGATTAGCCCTATTTGTGTTCATCTTTGAGACTTGTTATAAACTGGAAAAAGGCTTTTTTTAACATTATCTTCATGTTTTATTAAGGTTTCATTTTTTTTTGAGGTCATATGCTATCTTGTATGCTTGGTTGCCTCCCATTTTGAGCCTTACATCTTAGCCCTTGTTGCATGCTTTGTTCGGCCTTCTAGCCACTGAAATCTAGTGTCTTTTTAGTGGCTTGGCTGCTGTTTTGAGCCTCCATATCAGAGGGGGGTGACCCCCTCTCACCTTGACTTGTTTGGTGGTCATTTCGGCCTTCCAAAGAGGCCCTATCTTGCATGCATTGTTGACTGATTTTGGGGCCAATTTGGTGAGTTTTGAGACTATCATATTTGATTTTCAGGGTTGGTTTGGGGCTTCCACATGTCCATCTTGTATGTGCTTAATAACCCCTTTGTATGCCCTCCGAAGAAGCCCCTCATTTGTGCATGTGTTAGCTTCATTCCAGTGGTTATTTGGGAATGTTTTGGCAAGTTTAGTTCACTGATTTTTGCTGGTTTAGTGAGATTCCATGTGCTTCATATACGTGCCATGTAATCCATGTTTGATAGTCAAAATCGCATGCTATTTTAGGCCATCTTGCTAGCATCTTTTGGCCACGCTTTGAACTAGAAAAGTTCATGTTTTGGGACTGCCTTAGTTCTGTCTTCATGCTTCATGATCAAATAATGCATGCTTTGTATATCTATAGGTCATTGTGTATGCCTAGTTTTGAGTTTCAGGGTTCATCTCATGCATCGGGTGCCATATTGCCATGTTTCGGGGCTGTTTAGCATCATATTTTAGTGCTGAAATTTGCATGTTTGTATGCCATATTTCATGCCTTGCCATGCTTTGGTAGAGTGGCATTCGTGCCTTAGGGTCGGTCTTCGGTTTGCGTGCATGTGTGCACGCGTCTCGAGTGTCTCATTTTCATCTAATGGCCTCCTATGTGAGTGTGGCTGAGGTCCACTTGTGTTGGTGTAAGTCCATTATGCATTGTGTATGCCATTTCATTTCATAGCATTGTATATGCTAGGTTGTATGTTAGCACATTGTGTATGCCATGTTACATCGTGCATCATGTATGCCATTTCATAGCATTGTGCATGTTAGGTTGTATCATAGTTGCATTCATGCATGTCATGCATATTGCATTGAGTTTGGGATAGGAGCTAGCCCGAGCACGGGAAACGAGATACGTTTCGTACTCCGAGTGACGGAACGTGTCTCAATCCCCAGTCACCGACACTTCGGATTATCCATGATGGAGTCTCAGTCTTATTGTGTTTATTTGTGCATTTATTCCATATTGAGTCGTGCAATTCGACTCCTCGGCCATCATGCATTGAGATGCGTGATTGGTGGCACGAGGATCGAAGACTACACTCCCTGAAGAGTAGTCGTGCATACATATGTGAAAATACATTGCCATGCCCCTTTCTTGCTCTCTGTTACAGCAAATCAAAAACCAGCAGCCTTCCAGAGCTTGGTGCGCTTTCCAAGAACAATTGCAAACAGAGGCTAATCGGGGCATCACGATGGATTTCCATGCCAACCAACCCGAACATGCATCGTTCATCATCCAGAGCGGAGTCGAGGCAGTCCCTAGCTTGCATGCTAGTTTACTATTTTTCCTAGTTAAATTTTTAATTAAATTAGGGTTTTGTAATTAATTAGGACTGTACCATTTATTCGGACTGTATTTATTCGGGACTGTATATTATTCTTTCGGACCCTCCGAGTAAGGGCACAATTGTAATAAGTGTGCGTGCGTGTGATGCATGTCTTCCAACCCCACGTCTTTCTCCCTTTTATTTGCCAGCTTATGATGGTTAGATTAGGGCATGTTTCAATTAGCATACAGTATGATAGCATGTTTGCATTCATTCATCTGTTTTGCATGCACCGGGCTCGGCGCATCATACTAACTGCATTTGTATTTCAATTTCAAGTTGAGTACTTGTTAGTTGTAGTATTCCATATGCCATGTTTAGAATAGCCGAGCCTGCCATAGTTGCATCTTTGCATGTGTTGCATTAGGCATTTCTGTATAGTTAGGATCATGCATGGATTTCTAATTAGCTTCTTTTTTTGGCTTGGAGTACTCGGTAAGCTTTTATGCTTTAGCATCCTTGCATGTGTGTGAGTGACTGCCATGATAGCATGCTTACCATGAGGCTATTTGCTTATGTGATATAACTGCCTGAATGCCTGTGGGTGAAGGTTGGGTTATTTGGATTGGAACAATTCATCGACTGTGAGTTTTAAGCCCACTAGATAGTGGCAAAACCATCTTTTCTAAGCCCACCTGAAGGTGGCAAAATCTGCATTTTAAGCCTACTTGCGAGTAGCAAACCATTTTTCAAAAACAAACATGAAATGTTTTGTTCCAATTCAGACGACCCGGTCTATACTTGTATGCTGTGCGCATCACATAGTAAATCTAGGCTAATAACCGGAATAAGAATGCATAATGTTTTCAAAACTCGATATCATGTTTAGTAGAGGCCGATCTTTGATCGGGCGAGCGGGGGTGCTCACGAAATGACCTTCCCCAATCGTACCCAAGTTCCCAAGCCGAGGCAACTTTGGTGATGACGGACACGTGGCCTTAGGCAAACGAGTCAGGGTTTCCTAAATTTCCCAAAAATAAAATATTTAGGTAGCGACTCTGTATCTGGCAAAGCAGTCCATGTTTGGCACTTCTTTCAAAAATCTGTTTTCTCAAAATGATTTGCCAGATTTGGACTCTTTGGTTTAGATTAAGAACTGTGACAATTTGAGTCCTGAACTGTAGTGAGCCTAAAACGAACGGAACGGGGGACTCATACCCTCCCGGGGCGTTCGGGGACGTCTACAATACCCCTCCATTGCGCGGTGATCAAAGCAGAGTTCTTGCCATAAGAGAATTGCTTTCAGCTTGTGCAGATTTTGTCGAAGATGTGATGGCGAGAGGAGAGACAGCTCTTCACCTGGCAGTGAATAACAACCAGTTTGAAGCTTTCAAAGTGTTGGTGGAACATCTCAAGCAATTCAACAAGGAGGATGTCCTTAATATGAAGGACAAACACATTGGCAACATTGTCTTACACATTGTAGTCTCAAGAAAACAGTATGAGGCAATTATTTTTCATCAGTGGCGTTTTAATAATGTTGCTAGTTTTACATTATTCTTTTTGGGTTAGTTGGTGAAAAGTCCATTCTGGTGGGGCCATATGTTATTTATTCCAAAGTTTAAAATTATAGCGATCCCGGCTTTTCCCCGTCATTTATTGGATTCTGGACTTGGGTCTTTTGGTTGAGCATTGTTGTATATATTTATTTTCTGTCCTTTAATTCCTTGTATTTGAGTTTTGGGATGTGTTAGGCAAGTTTGATACAGGTTGGTTGTGAATTGAAACAAATGGTTGCTGCCCAGGTTTTTCCTTCTTCGCTCAAGCGAGGCTTCTTGTGTTCGAGCGAGCTTTGGGTGTTTGCTTCTTCGCTCGAGTGAGCAATCTTGCGCTCGAGCGTGCGTCTGCGTCTCTTTTAGACCTGGAGGTTCATATTCTTCGCTCGAGCGAGCTTTCTTGTGCTCGAGAGAGCGAGCTCTATGTTTTGTGTTTCTTCGCTCGAGCGAGAACTCTTGCGCTCGAGCGTGCGTCTGAGTTGTAGACCTGAAGCTTCGTATTGTTTGCTCAAGCGACGCTTCTTGCACTCGAGCGAGGTTCCTTTGTGTTTGGTCGCTCAAGCGACCACTCCTTCGCTCGAGCGAGCCTCGAATATATCAGTTGGCAGCAGCGTGTTATACATTACTTTTTCATTCAAACCCTAGATCCGACTGTCTCTTTCTCTATACACACTCTCTCCCTACAAATGCTCCATGTTCTAGAAGTTTTCTACCCTAGTTCCTTTGTAAGAAAGCTAGAGCATTGCGTGGGCTTCACTTTGATCCGAAAAAGAGTGGATTTGGAGCACTTTCAAGTTTCCTTCCTTCTTTTTTGAGTTCCTTCATTTGAGGTAGGGATAAACTACTCATCTTTTAAGCTTTGACATAAATTTTAGTCATTTTGATTAAATGGTGAAACTATGGAAATTTTGAAAAGTTGGAGTTTTAATTTGTTTGAAATGTATAAAAGAGGGGTTTTCAATTGTTGAGCTCCTTGTGTATGTGAGACCTTGGAAAATGGGGTTATTGGTGTAACATTGATGAAATTGAGCCATAGGGTTAAATTTTGAGAAAATGGGGAAAACGCCCTAATTGAATTTAAATAATTAATTTGTATAATTAATTTGGTAATTGTGGGAATATAAAATTGATTTGAAAATCATGGAATTGGGACTAATTGGTGTAGTTGGATTGATGAATCACTCACCAATGGAAAATGAAATAAATTATCTATTGATAGATTTATTTATCTGTTTAGAAATAACTGCTTTAGGCTATCGGTGGAGGATAGTCTTGATTGTTGTAGACAATGCATGATGATTAGGAAATTGAAACTAATCAATGGATTAAGTCATTGAATGTAACGGTGGAATTAACACATTGAATATGTGAATTGTTGGGTCATTGTATATGACTATATGTTTAAATACATTATATATGTATATGTGTGGGGAGGAGATAGGGGATGTGCTCCACTTGTTTGGGAGGAGATAGGGGATGGACTCCAATAATAACTAAGTTGGCCGGAGTGTCCTGGGTGCAAGTCCCGAAATCTTATATATTATGGGTGCCAATTCCCTCGGACGTAGTTCCGTAAAATGGCATGCATGTGAATAGAAGTGTTGAATGATATTTGTTATTGAAGTGTTATTATATGAGTTGTAGTCTCATTTAAACAGTTTGAATAATATTGGATTATGTCAATGGATTAAATGATGGAAAATAGATTGATATGAGAGGAAATTGTTGATTGGTCATGAGAATGTTACAAGTTGTTGGTTTATAAGGTTAAACATTTATCGAATGCTAACGTTTTAGTTAATTCTCATATTCCGTTTAGCATATCTCTATTGGGCTTTCGTTCATCCTATTTGGGACACCATTTTCAAGTACAGGTGACATGCCGCCTCCAAGGACTTAGCTTGGGAGGTTTTGGGGCTGAAGTCTCCATTTTTGTTGTTTCATTTCATGTATACATGTTTTTTATTTCCAAACCGAGGGCTTTAATTGTAAAGGGCTTCTAACCCTCTTTCGTTGTAACCAAGTGTTGACTTGGAAAGTTATGAGCCCGTAGGGCATTTACTTTTGTTGTCAACATGTAATCCTTTTTGTATAGACACTCTGATGAATGAATGTATTTTATTCTCCTATGTCTATAGATTTTATGAATGAATGATTTATGCATTTATTTTGAGGGCGTTACAAAAATTTTTAGTGATAATAACACGCGTTGAAAATTGGTTAGAAAAGTCGCTAATGGCCTCTGCCCCGCCGCCGCCGCCGGCTAGTGGCAGTGAGGTGGGCAAATAAGTAACATTAGATAGATAAGTGACACATATATAGATAGTTGGAAATTTGAACAAATAATTAGACAGATAGATAGGTGAGATTTAAATAGATAAACAAATATGTGTCCTTATGGACAGATAATGTCATTTTGGGCCAAAAAGTTTAAGCTTGAGCGTATTGGCCCAAAAGTTTCAGAAATGGACCTTGGTCTGAGTGCGCATTCTTTTATGGGTGACTATAAATAAACATGGGTTAATTGGTGAACAATCCATTCATATGGCGTCATATGTTATTTGGTCTAAAGTTTAATATTTTTTTTGGTAAAAATGATAAACGTTGAAAAGTTACCGAAAATTTCATCAGAAAGTCACCAGCAGTGCCAACAACGACGACTGATGGCAATGTAGTAGAGAAATAAACGTTATAGTGTGACGTGTGTATAGATAAGTGACATTTGGACAAATAGATGGACAAAATAGTGACATGTGTACACAGATGACATTTGGACAGATAGATAGATAGGTAAACTTTGAACATATAGAGATTTTGTTTGGACATATAATATCTTTTTGGACAAAAAGTTACCGAAATAGACCTTTGACATGAGTGCCTAATAAACATCACATATTCTTTCTCTTTACCCATTCCATTAAATTTAAATGAGTTTAAATAGGTATTCATATCCAGCCTACTTAAATATGAATTTAATTAAATTTGTAAGATGTAATTTATTTAAATTTATTTGTAAATATACACGTATTTAAGCAAAATTTAAATGGACGGTAATTAAATGAGTTAAGTTTATTGCTTCTAATTTGAAGTCATCTCAAATTTCATTGGATGGAGTTGTTCCTTGCATTCAACATTGAGATCTTCATTTAATCTATGAAACAAAGAGGATCAAAAATTCCAAAACAACTTAGTATTGGTTGGTTTTAGGAATCCCAAGTGCATTAGCGTCATCTGTTGCATTTTGAACAAATGTGATGTGTCTCGACTAAAATAGAAATTTTCATTCCATCCATGAAATTGAGAGGATTTGAATCCCTTTTTTGCAATGATATAGCATTAAAAGAACAAAATTTTTATGCAAGTCATTGATTTTCCTGCTGAATTAACATAATGTACCAAGAGGGGTGATGGAATTTGAATTCCATGAACAAAAGAGGCCTCTCGACTCTAGATGTGCTACTAATACTGATGGCTACAGCCCCGAGGGGGCTGTCTTAGGTTACCCAAATAGTCACTCACCTGAAGCCAAACAAGACAGGCCCAACACTAAGCCCAATAGAGAACCCACAATGATTAGGCCCAGGCATCAGCTAACTATGTGTCAAGTAGGGAGTTGGCCACGTGGCAGACAAAGATTTTGGGGAGTTATTGAGCCCACGCGCCAAGCATTAAATGAGACTGTAAAAGCATTAAATGCAACAAGACCTCTCGCTCTGAGACATGGGAAAACCACCATGGCCGATGACAAGCAAATGACAAGCTTTTGGCCAATGGGATAGCATGAATGGACAAGGAAATGATTAATGAACAATATAAGGAAGCCTCTAATTTACGTTATTGGTAAGAAGAAAACTCTCTCTCTTTCTCTTTTTCTCTCTAGACAGTTATTGATACCACCTAACTTGATCATCGGAGGGCCTAGGAGAAGAAACCACCCAATTTCGGAACCTTCCTACTGGGCTTGTTGTAGGTCAATCTGGGAAGAAGAAGCAGAGATGACCCGTGGAGTGCCTGGATCAGTCCGACCCAGCCTAACCTTGACCAAACTGCATTATCAGTTGCGCGCCGTCTGTGGGAACTACTGCGATTGACAGTTGTGTTCATTGTCGTCGGAGGCATTTCCCCCCATTACCCCATTTTTTATGTCGGGGTGAATGGTGGTTATGACGAGATCCATGGCTTCACAACACAATGCCACCAACTCTCAGGCCGAGTCCTTCAATCCAAATAACCCATCTCTGTATTTTATAGAGCTCAGTAACAGCATCAACCGTGTGGCCGAGCAAAACCAGGCCTTGATCATGCTTTGCTCTAGCTCTATGCAAGTCTCCTTGTTCTTTCTCCCCCACCATTTCAAGACATTCCTCTAAACCACCAGTACTCACACAAACTCTATGTTTCCCAAGGACCTCTCCCCCCAGCCTTCGCCTCACAAGCTCAGCCGTGGAACTTGGAAGGCCTGTACCCCCTCTCCTCAGGGGTTACAGTTTCATCAAGATGAGTCGCAGCCCTTCCATAACCATCATCCGCCACACCATGCTGTTGTCCATGAAGGTGAAGCTAGTAGTGTTCAACCCCCACTTCCTTCTGGAGGAGACAATGTTCCCATCTAGGACATGGAGCTGCGAGCCATGAAACTCCAACTTCAGGGGGTCATACAGAACATGCAGAACAAACCTTCCTCCACCGCCAACTCTTTCTTTGCTGCTTTTTTATTAGAGACAAACCTCTTCCCTCCAAGTTCAAAACGCTGTCTATCAACACCTTTGACCGTACAATCTAACCACTTGGAAGCACATAGGATGCTTATGGTCCTTCATGCTTTCCCTGACGAGATGATGTATCGGGCTTTCCCTATTACACTGAAAGGGTCGGTGCGACTCTGGTTCAGTCAGCTCTGGCTGGACTCGATCATTTCTTTTAACCAGCTAAGTGAGTCATTTCTGAGCCATTTCATTGGCGCTCAGCATCAGCGCTGCCCAGTGACTCATTGCTAAATATACGGCAGACGGAAGGAGAATCACTACGCAGCTTTGTCACTCGCTTCAATTCAGAAGCCATACATGTGGAGGAGAATGATGAAAAAGAGCGTTCATGGCGGAATACGCCCGTCAGACTTCCTCTTTTCCGTCTCTAAAAATCCTTCAACGACCATGGCCATCCTGCTCGCCAAGGCATAGAAGTACATGAATGCTGAAGACTCTTTGGCAGCTCACCAAGATTCTACACCCAAACCCTCACAACCAAAGACAGAGAAAAGAGAAAGAGAAAAGAACAGCCAATAACCCCAATACACTACTCCCGACGACCACCATGCTTAGACCGATCTGTTCCTTCCCACCTATGCGGTCGTTTCCAACGATATACCCCTTTTAACTCGCCCATGGAGCAAGTCCTCAACCAAATCCAACATGATTATAATCTGAAATGGCCCCAACCCTCAAAGACTCCCTCCAATTGACGGGATCAGTCCAAATATTGTCGCTTCCACCGCGACCATGGCCATAAACACGGATGAGTGCATCAATCTTAAGGATCAGGTAGAAAACCTAGTTTGTCAGGGATGTTTAACTCAGTTCATCACATCCTGACCACACCAACGGGCAAGACCGATCCCCTAAAGTGGAACAACAGACGCACCTTGCCAAGACAGGCCAACCAATCTCGGCGAGATAGTGATAGAGTCCAACACCAACCCCGAGCCCTAGGAGGCCCTACTTCCCAGTGAAAGAAATTAAGGTCATTACGGAGGGGCTTGCGTACAGCGGACCTCTTGGTTGGCATAGCGAGCCGAGCTCCGAAGAATTAGACAAGGGTTCAGACAGAGAAGTAACGATGGTCGATCGACCCTCCCAAGCAACCAAACAGTGGTCAGAACTGATCACCTTCACAGATGCAGATTGTGAAGGCGTCCGATACCCTCATAACGACCCTCTAGTCATCTCTTTCTCTCCTCTCTAACTACAAGGTCATGCATTTGCTCGTCGACAAGCCAGCTCATCAAATATTATATTTTTCAATGCTTTCAAGCAACTCTAGATCGGTGAAGAAAAGTTATCACCTCTGCAAACACCCTTGGTCGGTTTCACTGGGGATCGGGTAATTTCTATAGGGTCCATCAACCTCCCAATCATTATTGGCGAGTACCCAAGGCAAACTATGAACATTCTCACCTTCTTGGTTATTGATTGCCCCTCTACTTACAATGTTATACTTGGGCATATAGCTTTTAATGCTTTCAAGCTGTGACGTCCACATACCACTTGGTAATAAAATTTTTGACTAATTAGGGGGTTGGCACCGTATGGGGCGAGCAAACCATAGCCAAAAGAATGTTACGCCGCTTCGTTAAAAGAGGTGAAAATAAAGGAGGCCATGATCATCGAAGGCCTTGTCGTCAAGGACGAAAAGGAGCTGATGATCCGGGAGGAACCAGTGGAAAGGTATTGGAAGTACCTATTAATTTACCAATCCAACGAAAACGGCTAAGATTGGTAGCTAGCTGTCCCCTCAGCCAAGGCTGACCTTACAGCTCTCCTAACCAAGCACAACGATGTCTTTGCTTGGACTCATCCGGACATGCCAGACATCAATCCTTCTTTTATCACTCACCGCCTCAGCATCGAGCCCCAGTTACCGTTCCGTCAAAAGTAACGCATCTTCCATCTAGAGCACAATAATCTCATCACTGTAGAGGTAGGCAAGCTATTGAAGGCCCACTTCATAAAAAAATGTGGACAATCCAAGTGGTTATCTAACGTGGTCTTGGTACGCAAAAGTAATGGCAAATGGAGACTTTGCATTAACTACTCTGACCTCAACCGACCTTGTCCCAAAGATAGCTATCCACTACCCAGGACAGATCTATTGGTCGACGTAACAAAACAGGCCACTAGATGTTTAGTTTCATGGATGCATTTTCAGGCTATAACCAGATCTTGATGCATGCAGCTGATAGTAGGAGCACACATATTTCATTATTGACAAGGGAACCTATCATTACCTTGTGATGCCATT
>JAPPVO010003451.1:0-28406 GCA_030407325.1 Camellia japonica | reverse complement strand
TACAATGTGGCTTTTCATAAGTCGTCCACCTATCGGCCGCAGACCAATGGAGCGGTTGAGGCTGCCAACAAGAATATCAAACACATACTGCAGAAGATGGTAGAAACCTACCGGGATTGGCCAGATAAGCTGTCGTTTGCTCTGTGGGGTTATCGGACTTCAATTAGAACGTCTACTGGGGCGACTCCGTATTCATTAGTTTATGGGATGGAGGCCGTTCTACTTATCGAGATTGAAGTTCCATCTTTGAGAGTGCTGGCTGAGTGTCAGATAGCCGAAGCAGATTGGCAATAGAGCAGATTTGAAGAACTCATGCTCTTTGACGAGCGCAGACTGAAAGCACTGTACCATGTTTAGGGTTATCAGTGCAGAATTGCCAGGGCTTTCAACAAGAAAGTTAAGTCCAGGAATTTGAAAGAAGGAGATTTGGTGCTCAAGGACAATCGAGCTCCCATCCACGACCGAAGGGGCAAGTTCAGACCCAATTGGACTGGTCCCTACATCATTAAGTCTATCTGGTCAGGGGAGCTGTCGTCCTGATGGACCTAGATGGCCTAGAGTTCTCCCAACCGATCAATATGGACAAGTTGAAGAAATATTACCCCTGAGAGGCTCGCTAGGCCGAAAACCCGAAAGGGCGACCTAGGCAAAAGTTAGAGCACAAAAAATTTGAAATGATAAAAACTGAGCTCGCAAGGTTGAAAACCCGCAAAGGGCGGCCTTGGCAAAAGTTAGAGCGTAAAAGGAGAGTGAAAATACTCGAGTGAACCTGAGCTTGAACTACGTAAGGCTTGATTCCCATCTTTGGGATACGTAGGCAACTTCATCCTGAAGTTCAGCCATAAACTTTTCCCCGATCAACTTTGTCCATTTGATCACCTCGGTCATCTTTGTCTATTCAGCATTCAAGAGTTCGGATATGATCTCCGGTGTAGTGCTCTTCAGACTAAGGGCAACTTTCCGTTGCTGTGCAGTGCCGCGATACTATTCAGGCTAGGGGCAACTTTTCAGTTACTTGGGATCCGGAGTTGTGCATCTCAGTAATAGATTTCAGGCGTGTCCAGTTCTGATCCATATCGAAAATGATTTTGAAAAGTTTTAAAAAAAGTTGACTTTGTTCAAAATTAATTTTTTTACAACTTAGACCATTTTTGGACCAAAGCGGAAAATTTTCAGTACCCACAACCTTCAATTTCATTGATTTCAATACAGAGTTCTCCTGCTCTTGCATACAATTGAAGTTGCTTTTTTATTACAATCATAAAGAAAACTTGAAAGTACTAATAAAGCAATAAATTCGGGGCATAGATAAGTCAGGTTTCCTGCGCCCCCTTCCAGAGCTGGTTGAAGCTTCTGATGCCAAAGTGGGCCCTTCCTGTGTCTCTTCATTGAGCCAATCCAAGCACTCATCAGACAAAGTGCAACTGAAAGTGGAAGCAGGGGCCAGGAGCTCTCTAGTCCTCCATGCTGTGGTATACCGGGCAAGCTGTGCGCCTCGGGCTGGGAATGCAGCAGGTACTTGTAAACACCCCATTTTTGACCGACCTTAAGACTCAGACGTCACCGGTTGAGTGCTCGGTGATGTTGCATATTGTGCTCGTTCAGAAGTCTCAGAGTCGCGGCCGTGCGCCCTGCCTCCGGACTTCCGAACTCTCTTCTGTGCCCCTCGGTTTGCGAACCGGACTCAGTTTTCTCTGTTTTCTTTCCTGAGGGGAGGGAGAGGTCCCGTAGACCATCTCTCAGTGGCCGTGGGCTACATTTCGTGGCCGTAGGCCATTTTGCCCATTTCGGAGCCCGGTTCCCGGTTTTCGGAGCCGTCGGGCCGTGTGCCTCGGTTCGGGACCACCCAACCATCTCCGATTCCTCCGGTTTTTGGCGTGCATTTCATTTACTCCCTTTCGAGGGACACTGGGGTCTTAGATACCCACTTCGTGGCCGAATGCCACTTTCGGTGCTTAACGGCCTATTTTCGGGACCCCGAACTGCGCGTTTTGACCCCCGAGCATTCGTTTTGCATCGGTTTTCGTTTATTTTTGGCAGGTACCTCTGTTTTATCACCAGGAAGATCACTGGAGGGTGGGAGGCCAGCAATTGTCTCAGCAACCAGTTATGCTCTTCCGGCGCCCTCCGACGCCCGTTTTTCTCACTTCCGGGCTAATGTTGACCACCCTAGGAGCATTTTCTTCGAGCCAAAACCACATATTTGTGTTGTACACACATGGGAGGATCCTAAAAACACATGGCTGGCCAGTAATTGTTATTGACCCTTTTGAACCCCTCTTTAAACTGGCCTATTCTCTCTCCTGTTTTAGAGTTGCCAGATTTGAACCACATGGTTGTGTTGAGAAGACCTGGGAGGACACCAATACTTGGTGGCCGGCCACTAATTCATTTGGCCCATTTTGACCCTTGGCCGGCCGGCCATAGGGGGTGGCCGGCCGGCCACCTGCAGCAAAAACACATGGCCGGCCATGATCCCCATGCTGTGTACTTTACAGCTGTGCACCTTTTTCTCCCAAAAGATCTGTATTCGGGGGGGGGGGGACAGCTGGTGGAGGGAAGCTTGGTTCACTTTTTCCCTCCCTTTCTCCCCCCTTTTGGTCTATATAACCAAGCTCAAAAACCTATTTTGAGGGTTGACAAAAAACCCTTGAAGCCTCTTGCATTGCCTCTCCCAATCTCTCTCATTTCAAGCTCCAAACTCCAAGTTCCAACTCCATTTCTTCATTACTACCAAGCATCACCACCACTACTCTATTTCCAGCAGCTAGGAGGCATCCATTCTTCAAGCAAAAGGCAGCCAAGACTTGTCTACAAGGGTAAGTCTCAATCTCCCTCTTTTGTAGCACTTTCTTGCTTCATTTCTTAAGCCTATTTTCTCACTGTTTTAGGCTCCGACCCTAACTGAAAGGGTCACTCTTTTGAGCTTATCTTCATGTTTGTTCAAGGGCTCAACCTTGTTTGAGCCCTCCATTTGGCACTTGCTTCAATATCATCTTATATGCCAATATTTTGCATGAAATTTCTAGCCCATGTGTGATCTGTTTTCGAGCATAATTTAAACTGTAAGAGGGCCTATTTTGAGCCCCTCTTCAATATTGAAGAAGGGCTCAACCCTTTTTGGGCCCTCTATCTTGCACTTGCTTCACAATTCCTCCTATTTACCGTAAATTTGCATGATTTGTTTGGCCTATATTTAAATTGTTTTGGAGCATGTCATGAACTGTGAGAAATCTTATTTTGTGTCCCTCTACAACATTGTAGAAGGGATCAACCTTGTTGGGGGTCTCCATGTTATACTTGTCATTATACCCCTCTTTGACCCCCATTTTTGCATGCTTTTTTAAGCTTATCTAGCCTCTGTTTTCGGCCATAATCAGAACTGGAAAGAGTCATATTTTGATCTTATTGACATATTTCATTAAGGGTCTTTGCTGGTTTGATGAATGTTTGGGGTACCTCATGTTATAGCCTTATGTATCCTAGTTCTTGCATGACATTTTTAGCATGTTTTCATACTGAGTTGGGGGATGTCATCTACTGTAAATGCTCATATTTTTAGTCCCTCATCAGTGTTGTAGAAGGGTATTTTTCCATTTGGGCATCGCATGTATCACTTGCTTCAATACCCCTCTTGCGGGGCCATTTTTGCATTCTTGCTTAATCCTATGTGTGCTTGCTGTTTAGCCCTTTTTATAACTGAAAAATGCTTTTCTTGGGGCTGTCTTGCTACTTCATTTTCATCCCATGTCTATATTGTGCATGTTTGGTATAGCTATAGGCCATTTCGGGTGCCTAAATTCATGTTTTGGGGCCATTTCACGCATCGGGTGTATTTTCGCCTCATTTCGGGGCTGTTTTTCCCCACATTTCAGTGCCAAAATTCATTTGCATGTTTACATATCATTTCCATGCCATTTCATGCCTTAGGGCCATCGCCTCGGTTTGCGCACCCGTGTGCACGCATTTCGAGGCACTTCATTTTCATCCAACGGCCTCTTATGTGAGTGTGGCTGAGGCTCACTCATGTTAGTGTAAGTCCATTTTGCATTTTGTATGCCATTTTAGTCTCATCGCATTGCGTATGCCATTGCCTCGGTTTGTGTGTCCGTGTGCACGCATTTCGAGGCATCTCATTTTCATCTATCGGCCTCTTATGTGAGTGTAGCTGAGGCTCTCTCATGTTAGTGTAAGCCCATTATTGCATTGCGTATGCCATTTCATCCATAGCATTGTGTATGCCCGGTTGTGTATTACCTCGTGTAGCGTGTATGCCATTCCATAACATTGTGTATGTTAGGATTGTATTTTAGTTGCATTTCATACATATCATGCATATTGCATCGTGTTCGGATAGGAGTTAGCCCGAGCACGGGAAACGAGGCACGTTCCGTACTCCGAGTAACGGAACGGGTCTCAATTCCTAAGTCACCGACACTCCGGATTACCCATGATGGAGTTAGGTTTTGTTGTAGCATTCATCTGCATTCATCCTATATTGAGTTGTGCAATCCGACTCCTCGGCCATCATGCATCGAGATGCGTGATTGGTGGCACGAGGATCGAGGCATGCATATATTTGTGAAATACATTGCTATGCCCCTTTCCTGCTCTCTGTTGCAGCATATCAAGAATCAGCAGTCTTCCGAAGCTTGGCACGCATTTCGAGAAACATTGCAAACAGAGGCTAATTGGGGCATCCCAGTGGATTTCCGAAAAGGCAGCCCAACATACATCATTAAGCGGAAGTGAGGCAGCCCCTGGCTTGCATGCCAGTTTACAGTTTTTCTTAGTTAATCTGTTAATTAATTAGGAATCTGTATTATTCTTTTATTTCGGACTGTATTATTATTTATTCGGACCCTCTGCGCGAGGGCATAATTATATAAGTGTGGGTGAGTATGATGTATGTCTTCCAACCCCACGTCTTTCTTCCCTTTTATTTACCCGCTTATGATGGTTAGATATAGGGCATATTTCAATTAGCATACAGTATGACAGCATGTTTGCATCATTCATCTGTTTTGCACGCACCGGGCTCGGCGCATCATACAAACTGCATTTGTATTTCAATTCCAAATTGAATATGTGTTAGTTGTAGCATTCCATATGCCATGTTTAGAATAGCCGAGCCTGCTATAGTTGCATCTTTGCATGTGTTGCATTAGGCATTTCTGTATATTTAGGATCATGCATGATTTCTAATCAGTTTCTGTTTTTGGCTTGGAGTACTCGGTGAGTTTTATGCTTTAGCATCCTTGCATGCGTGTGAGTGCTGCCATGAATAGCATGCTTACCATGAGGCTATGTGCTTATGTGATATACCTGCTTGGATGCCTGTGGGTGGAGGTTGGGTTATTTGGATTGGAACAATTCATCAAATGTTTGTTTTAAGCCCACTAGATAGTGGCAAAATCATGTTTTTCTAAAGCCCACCCGAGGGTGGCAAATCCACGTCTTAGCCTACCTGCGGGTAGCACCATCAAACCATTTTCAAACAAACAAACATGAAATGTTTTGTTCCAATTCAGACGGCCCAGTCTATACTTGTTTGCTGCGAGCATCACATAGTAACCTAGGCTAATAACCGGATAAGAATCACAATGTTTTCAAAATAAGATATCATGGTTAGTAGAGGCCGGTCTTTGACCGGGCGAGCGAGGGTGCTCACGAAGTGACCTTCCCCAATCGTACCCAAGTTCCCGAGCCGAGGCAACTTTGGTGATGACGGACACGTGGCCTTTGGCACCGAGTCAGGGTTTCCTAAATTTCCCATTTAAAAAATATTTAGGTGGCGACTCTGTATCTGGCAAAGCAGTCCATGTTTGGCACTTCTTTCAAAAAATCTGTTTTCCAAAACGATTTTCCGAATTTGGACTCTTTGGTTCAAGATTAAGAACCGTGACATGAATCGAGTCCGAGTTGTAGCGAGGTCCCCCGCGGGCTTGTTACAGTACTCTATCCCCTCTGGCGGGCAAGTCTGATCATGTCCAACTGGCGCTGGAACTGGAACGGGAAATAGAAGACACAGTGTGTCATGCCAATCAATTGAATCCCAGGTTGACGGGTCATGTTGTAACTCATTGCCGGCAGATTGAGCCAAGGGCAGCGCCAAGCAATGCGGTTTGTAGACAAATTGCACATCCAGTTGTACCACCACCCCTCATCTAGGGCATCGACTAGGCGTTGTCGAAAAAAGTAGCCGTGAGCTGAGTATGCGGGGCAAGACTCCACAATCTGTAACTTGTCCATTAACCACACCTGGGAGGGATTGAAAAACGAGAGAATAAAGAATAGAGAGATGCACGATGAGAGAAAAGTAAGAAAAGGGTTTGTGAGAAAAACTAAGCCTGAGAGCCGAGTGATGTGAGCAATACATATGTGAGATTGGGTGGGAAACATTACCTGCAATAGTAGTGGGCTCCCTGCAAGCCTAGCTGTCTCCCGGCGATGAAAAGCGTCTAAGCCCATCAATGTTTCAACCAATGTCATAGCAATGCAGCTCTTGCCCTCCTTTAAACCTTGGGCAACCTCGATCAACCGGACACTGAATCCACCGGAGCCCAGAACAAGCAAGAAATGAGCTAGCAAGCATAAGCAAAGCGCGTGTCGCCGGTAGCCCTGCCAATGATAGTCGCCGCGGTGACCAGCATCAGAAAACCGGTAAACCAAGCTTAGGATGTCTAGCTCCCCGTCATGAATCAATGATCGAGCGTCATGCAAAGTAAGGCCACACATTTGCCCTAGGGCTTGGACGTGGCCAAATCGGAGTTGAGGCAAGATTTCCTCGTCACGCTCGGACTCCATCAAAGCTTGGAAATCTTCAAAAGTAGGACACATCTCTTGCCCGCTGAAGCTAAAGACGTGTGTCACCGGATTCCAAAACCTTGCCGCGGCATGGAGGAAAGGAAGATACAGCGGAGTGCAGCCCAGCGTGAATAGTGCATTCAAGCCGAAGCCCAAGAAGTTCAACTTTTCCGAGCCATCTAGAGAAGCAATCCAAGCTGTGAGATTTTGAGTGAGAAACGCCTCCATTTTGATGTAAAACTGAGATGAAATGAATGAACCACAAGGCTGGAGCTTTTAAAGAGGATAAGGCACTGTTCGGGGGACACGTGTCGAAAATTTGGTGGCTGCCAAGCTAGGTGGTCGGCCATGAGGAGGAATGTGGCTTTGGTCTTGTTCTAGCTTCTAGAAGAGAGTTCCTAGCATTTCCATGCATTGGGAGTGTTAAAGGTGCGTGTTTTCCTCTGTTTCGGATGCGTTCCGTCACCCAGATCGTCTGAAATGCATTTGTTTATCGAGTTGTCGTTAAGTCCTGCTTATCGAGTTGTTATTTTGATTATCGAGTTGTTGTTTTGCTTACCGAGTTGTTTTGCTTATCGAGTCGTTAAGTTTTGTCGAGTTCACGAGTTTTGTGTATCGAGTTGTTACTCTTTGTTTAATCAACATTGTTGTGTCTTGCTTATCGAGTTGTAAGTTTAATCAACTTTGTTGTGTCTTGCTTATCGAGTTGTAAACTTGCTAAGGTTCTGTTCTTTCTTAGTAAGTTAAGTTGTTTTGTTTGTCGCGTTGGTTCACTACTTGACTTGGCAATTTTCAATGCACAATTCCATTCAATCTCATTTTTGTGCAAAATACTGCGATGCGATGCTAAGAACATAAAAATACAACACTTTTTGAACAAAAGCTGTTTCATTCCATCATGCTTCCTTTGTTACAACATTTTACAACAAGGGTACAAGTTTTACATAAAATAAAACTGCCTAATAATGTACAATGTGCTACAACTACTAGTAAAAAAGGCAAATAAAACAGGAACATATGTGCTCTCAAGTGCAAGAATAAGAGGCCCTCTTCGTCCTCTTCGGCTGAGAAGTCCCTGCACCATCTCCACCAGCACCATCATCAGAATCAGAGCTGCCATCCTCGGAACCCTCCTCGGCATCACCTCCACCCTCAGAACCAGACTCAGAGTCCTCCTCTCTGCCTGCAGATGTCTCTGACTGAGGATGCGCGGACTCCTCCTCCTCGCTGGACTCCTCCTCTATGACATGTGCCCTGCGCCCGCCTCGTCTGCGAGACGACTCCCCTCTCCCAGCTCCTCGAGAAGGCCTAGATGGTCTAGCTCCCCGGGAAGGCCCAGGTGGCCCGGCCTGTGGCCCGGTATATATCGGAGGCATCTGAAAAGAAAGAGTGCAATTTGAACGCATCAGCCAAAATATGTATATCAGATGCACAGATAAAAAGCTACATGGAGTGGATGTATGCAGATATAGTACATGAATGTGGCGTGTGTGTCAGATGTGCTCTACACATACAGTCGGTCAATCAATGCAGTGAAATGTTCAAGTTCAGCATGTCATCAGAAGTATGATAAATGCAAGAAAACTAAAGAATACCGAGACACCCATGATGGACAGTTGCACCTCTCTCCGCAAGACCATGCCCTCGAGCGAGGCCACTAACCCGAGCAACCCCTCAGTATACTCCGTGGTAGGCTGTAGATGCAAGTGCAAATCATCAGTGAATGAATGAATGTCCAAGTATCTGAGTGGTAAATCAAAGCTGTAAAGCATACCGGTGGTGAATCCGGGTCTCTGGTGTATGGGTGATCTGGCATAGGAGGCTCTATCGGAATCGGGTAGGAAGTCCCGTATCGCCATCCCGTCAACTCAGTCGGGATATCTGGCCATCCGGTATGATGATAAGTCGGAGGAATCAAGGGACCAGTCCAGCCCCACCTCTAGATGTGCCAGCCCTACTGGTCGAAGGAATGTCTCTGGTTTGGGTGCGACTCGAATATGGCATGCCAGTAGACCTCCTCGTGGGAGTACAGACACCCGCCAATGGAGGCATCAAGTAGGTGTGACGGTAGGTCGCGTACTCCCCGTTCTCCAAATGCAGCAGTGCATCAGTGCCCAACCTGGCATCATTAACACCCTGGGGAGTGAGCCTATCAGCGAGCCGCATATCGTCCGGGGGCGCTGAAAGGACACTCGGCTCAGGAAAGCCCATAGTCTAGCGAAGGAAGCGGTCCCCCAAGAACCAGGCCCTACCGACTGGCCCCTCGAACAAGATCCTGTACCGAGAGGCGGCCCATCCTCCGGCAAACTGGAATCAAAGTTCCCCACCCAAAGGCACCTAAGGCTGCCATATGATCTGCGGATAACCAATGCATAAGCTGATTGGAAATCGCCAATGTGCAAAATAAATCAAAGATGAAAACATGGAGGGTTGAGAGTTCTGAAGTACCTCGATCGCCCGCACCGTGTCAAAATACTGTCGCAGGTAGGGCAGGGTCTCTCGAGCCCTCGGCCGGTACTGGCCCTCGAAAATGAGCGAGTAGGGGTCATGAGGGGGGCCTCCACCTCGAGCTTTGGGGCTAGCGTCGGGAAGTACGCAAAAACCCATAACTGTGGAAAAAGGGCAAAAGCCATCAGAATACAAAATGCTGAGTGCAGAATCTGAATACAGAATGCTGAGTGCAGAATGGGAATATAGAATGTAAAGTGTGCCATGTGTGCAATGTACATATAATGAAAAGCAGAAATGTAAATCGAGAGGGCAGAAAGTACCTCCCAAGCTCTCCAGTAGCCGCCGACTATGTTCCCCCGTCCGCGGAGGTCGCGCTCATGTAGCAATAAAGGGTAGCCAAGCCGGCGCCACCCTAGTCATACTGACCGATCTACGAGAGGTCTACCAGGGCACTCAGCAGATATAGCCCAACGGTGTTTCCCCTATTGGCGAATAGAGTAGTCCCAAAGAGGAACATCAAAAATCCTCGAGTGTACTGTGCTATCTCCTCAGGCGTCTCGGGCTCCTCTGTCTGAAATATGAGGAAAACCAGGTATACCGGACCCCGCCTAAGGATCTGTCAACTGGTGGGCGAGCTCCCAACAGATAAATCCAGGCAGCCTCCCACTCGTCCATGTCCTCGTCGTAAGGGATCGCCCAGCCTCCCACATCGAGGCCTGTCAACACGGCAAAGTCAAATGGGGTCATGGTCATGTCCCCGGCAGCTGAGAAATGGAAGGAATTGGTGGTGTCCCACCATCTCTCCACAAGGGCGCCCATCAACGTCATACTAGCGGGATAGCGAGATATCCCAGTACAGAAGGGCCCAAACCCTGCCTGGTCAACCCAGTCCCGAACAGCCTCCGGGAGCTCTGTATACCACTCCCTCGCAGCAATGGAGTCGTATCCCCGTGTAACACGGGAAGACACCTGCATTCACAATGAACACATGTATTCAGTTTCAGAATGAAATGAGTAAGCTGTGTGCGAATGAAATGTATAAGCTGCATGCAAATGAAATGTATAAGCTGTGTGCAAACCAAGTGTGTATTATGGGTTGCGTGTTCATCAATCAAAGTGTGCGCTGCATGTTCACAATCAGATATGGGCTGCGTGTTCAACTCTCAAAATCAGTGTGTGCTGCGTGTTCACAATCAGATATGGGTTGCGTGTTCATCATCAATCAGATATGGGCTGCGTGTTCAACTCTCAAAATCAGTGTGTGCTGCGTGTTCACAATCAGATATGGGCTGCGTGTTCATCATCAATCAGATATGGGCTGTGTGTTCAACTTTCAACAAGTGTGTGCTGCGTGTTCACAATCAGATATGGGCTGCGTGTTCATCAATCAGATATGGGCTGTGTGTTCAACTTTCAACAAGTGTTTGCTGCGTGTTCACAATTAGATATGGGCTGCGTGTTTATCATCAAAGTTTGGGCTGTGTGTTCAACTTTCAACAAGTGTGTGCTGCGTGTTCACAATCAGATATGGGCTGCATGTTCATCATCAAAGTTTGGGCTGTGTGTTCAACTTTCAAAACAAATTTGGGCTGCGTGTTCAGATTTCAGAAAACTATGGGCTGTGTGTTCATCATCAAAGTTTGGGCTGCGTGTTCAACTTTCAACAAGTGTGTGCTGTGTGTTCACAATCAATACATGGACTGCGGGTTTAGAAATTCAAGTGTTTGGGCTGTGTGTTCAAAATGCGAACAAAATATTGCGTTGTAAACTAAGTGTTCAGAACAAGCTGTGTGCTAGAACGAGTAGATAAGCGTACATAGCATGAAATGCATGGAAAATGCAGAATATAAGGCGAAAAATGTAAAAAGTGAGGTACATACCTCTCGTGCCTGATGAGAAAGGTGGAACTCCGGCTCCCGCAATAGCAAATCCACGGGTGCTCGAGCATCAAAGTCGGTGAAATGATAGAAAACTGCCCGAGGAAGGACGTGTGTCGGAGGGTCATACCTCTCGGGAATGAATGGCCGAACCCTCGGAGGTAAAGACATGATGTCTGGCTCACCTCCGGCCCCTGGAGAACCTCCACCATGGGGAAAATGACCCGCCATCTCAAGAAATCTGCAAAAAGAAGCAAAAATGAGCGAAATGAGCCAAAATTGGAAAAAGTCAACAAAAGTCAACCCTCGGGAAATGAAAAAGTCAACAAAAGTCAACTCCCGAGAAAATCTTCCAAATGTTGAGACAAACTTACCTTAAGTGGTGAAAATGAGAAAAGAAGCACCGAAATCAAAATTTAATCGGTTCAAAGTGAAAAGAACTGAAAGTTTTCGCGAAACAACTTTGCGTGGGCCGTTGGAAAACGCGTATGGAGCGCAGATCTGAGAGAGAAAATGCTCTAGGAAGGTAGAGGGACTGATT
This sequence comes from Camellia japonica, assembly GCA_030407325.1. Classification (NCBI taxonomy): domain Eukaryota; kingdom Viridiplantae; phylum Streptophyta; class Magnoliopsida; order Ericales; family Theaceae; genus Camellia; species Camellia japonica. The sequence continues at coordinate 16,730 of JAPPVO010003451.1, read as the reverse complement.
TCAGACTTGGAGTTATGAGCAAAAAGTGTTTGGCTTTGTATATTTAAAGAAATGAGCATGAAAGTACCAAAATGCCCCAGATTTGGGCTAGGTGGTCGGCCGGCCACCTTTTCTGGTAGGCCGACCACCCCCTGCACTCAACCTGGTCGGTGGCCTCTAGTGGACCCCAAACCTGGTCGGTGGTGTTCCCAAGATGGTCTCCAAGGTCTCTGCAAATTTGGGTAGTGATCGGAGTCCCCGGCACCCGAGAAAGTACAAGAAAGTGCACTTTTCGTCGCGAAATCCCTCCGCGGGAACTTCAACTCCAACTTTCGACGCGTGTTCCATCGTCACTCTTCAAGAGCAAAATGTATCCTTTTTGAGCACGTTGTGACCCTTCCGGGAGGTAAACCGGAGGTCGCGATTGAGTCACACTTGTCGAAACTTGCATTTCTTTGCTCGTTGTTTCGTGTCAAACATGCATCCGAATTCGCACTTATCTTGCATTGTTATGTACGTCACTTGCATCTCATGCATACCACTTGCATTGTTGTGCACGTTTCATGGGTACTGTCATACCCTCACGCTTAACTTGCGTTGTCACGCGCGTGTCTCTCGTATTGCGATACACTTTCCCATCGACGCCCTGTTTGTCGCATTCGATTATAGCGTTGAACATGTGTTGCTAACCATGTTGTACTTGTTAAGTTTCTCTCTTTTACAGGCACGATATTGTATGTACGATTCATTTGAAGCTGGTGCAACCAGACGAATCGCGCAGGTATTGTATCTTCTCCGTGTGAGACGTGGCGAGAATTGAATAATTCTTGCTTAAAACTGTTGCGTATGCGCTTCATTACAACTTGCTGCTTTGCATGATCATGAGTTACGTCCGGCTTTGTGCATATCATTTTGCATTTTGCCCCCCGCCTGCGGGCACATTTCTTTGTTATCTTGTATGTTTGTCTAAGTCTTCGGCCTTGTCAAAAATGGGTCGTCTCTGGGCTTTGACATTCACTCCCGTCACGTATGACTTTCGAGTTCTGTCAAAGAGGGGCAACTGTAGACACCCCATTTTTGACCGGCCTTAAGACTCAGACGTCACCAACTGAGCGCTCGGTGATGTTGCATATCGTGCTCGTTCTGAGGTTTCAGAGTCTCGGCTGCGAGTCTTGCCTCCGGACTTCGGGGCTCTTTTGTGCTTTGCCTCGGTTTTCGAACCAGGTCCTGTTTTTTCTCTGTTTTCTTTCCCAAAGGGAGGGAGAGGTCTCGTAGACTATCTCTCAGTGGCCGTAGGCTACGTTTCGTGGTCGTAGGCCATTTTTCCGTTTGGAGGCCAGTTTCTGATTTTCGGAGCGTCGGCCGTGTGCCTCGGTTCGGGACAGCCTAATTACCTCCGTTTGCTCCGGTTTTTGGCACACACCTTGTTTCCTCTCCTTAGAGGGACACTGTGGCCCGGGAGACCACCTTCGTGGTCGTACGCCACCTCCAGTGCTTAACAACCTGTTTTCGGGGCCCGGACTACGCGTTTTGGCCCCCGAACCTTCGTTTTGCATCCGTCTTGGTCCATTTTTGGTAGGGACCCTATTTTCATTGCTAGGGAGGTGGTAGTATGGTGGGAGGCCACCTTTTCCCCTAAAAAACCAGTCTTCTCTTTTTCTCTCTCCTAAAGCTGGTTTTTCTGACAGGAAGCTGGTTTTTCTCACTTTTAAGCCACAATTTTTGACTTTTCATACCACCATTGTGTTGTGCTCATCTGGGAGGCCACCAATATGGATAGGCCGACCAGTAATTCATCTTGACCCTTTTGAACCTTGCTAAAAAGCTGATTTTTCTCTCTCATGGGTTACTTTTTCTGGTTTTTCACCATACAGCTGTGTTGCACTCATCTGGGAGGCCACCTTTTTGGGGTGGCCGGCCAGCAATTCTTCTTGAACCTTTTGACCCCTGGTCGGCCAACCAGGGGGAGTGGCCGGCCTGCTTCTTGCTTTTTGCCCTCTCTGAATACATCACAGCTGTGCCAGCTGTGAGGCAATTGGACCATCCTCTCCATACACGTGTATGGAGGATAAGTGAGGTCTCTTTGAGATACTTTAGAGCCTCTCCTCTATAAAGGAGAGGCTTGGCTTCATTTGCAAGGGTTCAACAAATTTGCTTAAGGCATATACCCTCCACCCTCCATAACTCACTATTCCAAGCTCCAAACCCTAGTTTTCTTGCACCATTTGCACACCAACCCTTAGCACCACACCTCCACCATCCACTCCAGTACTTTGGGACTGATTTTAAGGGTTGAAGGTTCACCAACTTGGTCCAAAAGCTCCTGCTCTGCTGTGCTTCAAGGGTAAGTACCTATTTCCCTTAAACTTGTATTTTTTTGCTCCATTGGTTAGCCTTATTTGCAAGCATTTCTGGACTTTGTCATAAACTGAAAAGTGTCATATTTTGAGCTCCTCTTGAAGATTGTATAAGGACATTTTTCTGTTTGAGGTCTCCTACATCCTTGTATGCTTTATCCCTCTTTGTAGGCCTATTTTGCATCATATCTTAGTCCTACTTGTGAGCATTTTCGAGATTTGTCATAAACTAGAAAAAGTTTCCTTTTGAGCTTATAAACATGTTTAATTAAGGTCACTTCTCTGGTTGGGGTCATCTCCCCCCTTTTATGCTTTATTTCTTCATGTTTTGAGCTATGCATGTGAGCATTTGCATTGACCTTGATTTGGCCTTTTAGCCACAGAAATCCAGTGGATTTTTAGTGGCTTAGATGTATCTTTGAGCTTCAAAATCATAGAGGGGTGACCCTCTCACCCCTCATTCTATTTACTAGCATTGTTGGCCTTCCAAAGGGACTCTTTTTTTGCATGCATTGAAGTCATGTTTCAAGCCTTATTTTGTGAGTTTTAAGGTCTGCCTAAGCTCTTTCAAGAGCCCATTTTGCCATATTTTATGTCTATGATGCATGTGTAGAGCAATCCCATTCAAGGCCTTTCAAAGGGACCTTTCTTTGCATGTTTCCTAGACTGATTTCAGGGCCAATTTGGTGTGTTTTAGGGCTGTCATAATTGATTTCCAGAGTTTCTTTTGCCATGCTAAGTGTTCTTGTTGTATGTGTTGAGTAATCCCTTGCATGGCCCTCTAAAGGAGCTCATCATTTTTGCATGCATTGGATGCATTTCAGTGGTTATTTGGGGTTTATTTGACATATCATGTTCCTATTTTTGGCTGGTTTGGTGACCCCTCATATGCTTCATATAGTTGTAGAACAACTCATGGTTCACTAGCTTTCTTGCATGCTTTATAGGCCATTGATTCTAGCATATTTTGGCCATGCCCCGAACTGATAATGTGCTTATTTTGGACTACCCTAGCTCTGTTTTTAGGCCTCAAGGTCGAATGATGTCCATTTTGCATACTTGTAGTTCAATACCTATGCTTAACTTTGAGTTTTGAGTCCATTACATGCATGTGCTGAGGTTGTGTTCATGTTTTGAGGTCATTTTTCATCATATTTCAGAGCTGATTTGAATGCCATATTGCCATGTTTTCATCTCTTCAAGTGTGCTTGAGAGTTGTGCTTGTATACCCCATTTACCGACTATTGAATGAGCTTCATTTTCATGCATGTCGAGCCATCATTTAGGGCCAATTTCCCACTGTTTCAGACCTGCTTAGGGTCTGTTTGGGGTTGGTTTTGCCTTTGGTGCATTGCTTTGGGTACCTCTAGTGTAACGCACTTCACTAGTTTCGGTACCCGGGCCCCCTAGCTTGCATTGTGTGCCATGTTTGTATGATTCGGGACCTTTGTTTATCATGTTTCAGAGCTGTATCATATGTGTTTGTATGCCATATTGTTTCCCTCGCCATGCTTTGGTAGAGTGGCATGTTATGCCTTAGGTTCGGTCCTTGGTATTCGTGCATGTGTGCACGCATTTCGGTTGTCTCATTTTCATCTCATGGCCACTGATGTGAGTGTGGCTGAGGTCCACTCATATTGGTGTAAGTCCATCGTGCATTGTGTATGCCATTTCGGTCCATAGCATTGCGTATGCTAGGTTGTATGTTAGAGCATTATGTATGCCATGATTACATCGAGCATCGTGTATGCCATTTCATAGCATTGCGTATGCTAGGTTACATGTTAGTCGCATCATATATGCCATCTCATTTGCATTGTGTTTGGGATAGGAGTTAGCCCAAGCATGGGAAACGAGGGACGTTTCGTACTCCGAGTGACGGAACGTGTCTCAATTCCCAGTCGCCGACACTCCGGATTACCCATGATGAGAGTTTAGGTCTTGTTGTGTTTTCATGTGCATTCATTTCACATCGAGTCGTGCAATTCGACTCCTCGGCCATTATGCATCGAGATGCGTGATTGGTGGCACGAGGATCGAGGTGTGCATACATATGTGAAATGCTTGCCATGCTTCTTTCTTGCTCTCTGTTGCAGCAAATCAGAAATCAACTGCCTTCCAGAGCTTTGCACAACATTCCGGGATTAATTGCAAACAGAGGCAAATCGGGCATCGCAATGGATTTCCACGCCAAGCAACTCAAGCATGCATCATTCATCATTCGGAACAGATTTAAGGCGGTCCATGGCTTGCATGCTAATTTACTTGCTTTCCTAGATTAATTTGTTAATTAATTAGGGTTTTGTAAATATTCGGACTGTACTATTTATTCGGACTGTATTATTTAGTCAGACCCTCCGAGCGAGGGCACAATTGTAATAAGTGTGTGTGAGTGTGATGTATGTCTTCCAACCCCACGTTTTTCTCCCTTTTATTTATCAGCTTATGATGGTTAGTTTAGGGCATGTTTCAATTAGCATACTTATGCTCGCATGTTTGCATTCATTCATCTGTATTGCATAAACCGGGCTCAGCGCATCATACTAACTGCATTTGTATTTCAATTCCAAGTTGAATACATGTTAGCTGCATCATCATCATATGCCATCTTAGAATAGCCGAGCCTATTGTAGTTGCATTTTGCATGTGTTGCATTAGGCATTTCTGCATAGTTAGGATCATGCATGGATTTCTAACATAGCTTCTTTTGGCTTGGAGTACTCGGTAAGTATTTATGCTTTAGCATCCTTGCATGTGTGTAAGTGACTGCCATGATAGCATGCTTGCCATGAGGCTATGTGCTTATGTGATATGCCTGCCTGAATGCCTGTGGGTGAAGGTTGGATTATCTGAATTGGAATAATGCATTGACTGTGAGTTTTAAGCCCACTAGATAGTGGCAAAACCATCTTTTCTAAGCCCACCCGAGGGTGGCAAAATCTGCATTTTAAGCCTACTTGCAAGTAGCAAACCGCTTTCAAAAACAAACATGAAATGTTTCGTTCCAATTCAGGCGATCCAGTCTATACTTGTATGTTGTGTGCATCACATAGTAATTCTAGACTAATAACCGGATTAAGAGCACATAATGTTTTCAAAACTCGATATCATGGTTAGTAGAGGCCGATCTTTGATCGGGCGAGTGGGGGTGCTCACGAAGTGACCTTCCCCAATCGTACCCAAGTTCCCGAGTCGAGGCAACTTTGGTGATGACAGACACGTGGCCTTAGGCAACGAGTTAAGGTTTCCTAAATTTCCCAAAATAAAATATTTAGGTGGCGACTTTGTATCTGGCAAAGCAGTCCATGTTTGGCACTTCTTTCAAAAAAATCTGTTTTCAAAAACGATTTGCTGGATTTGGACTCTTTGATGATCCATCGGTCTTGCATTGCACTCTGTGAGATTAGATACAGGATCGTGACATTGAGTCCTGAACTGTAGTGAGCCCAGATGAACAGAACGGGATCTCCTTCCGGGACGTTCGGGGATGTCTACACCTTGGCACGAGTCACGAATTTCCTAATTTTTCCAAAACATTAGGTGGCCACTCTAAGATCTGATGACGTAGTCCATTTATGGCAAATGTTTTTGCAATAAAAATGATTTTTTTTATAAAGTTGTCAAATTTGGACTCTCACCTATGTTTCACATTGTACTCGTGAGACTAGATTGAAGAAATCGAAGGTCCAAACTATTTAATGCACGGGTGACCCTCAGGCAGTGTTACACTAACCTAGCTAACTGGAGATCCAAAGATCTAGGTTCAAAAGGACAACCAAATTATGGATGACTCACCAAAAATCACTAAAGGAGTCTATGTCCTATCCATTTCTATGATGAGAGTGATATCTGCAACATGTACATTGTATGCAGGGGACTTAGGGTAAGTTATGTTTTTAATGATTACTTATATCTTGAAAAACCTAGAAGGGTATCTTTCGAGAGGAGTTTCTAAGAGACTCAAAATAAGAATCACCTATATGAGTGTGAAGGGGCCACTTCTATGAGAATTGATAAGGCTGAATTCTCTAAAGCACTCATAAAAACCATGAATTTCCCAAAGCCAAAAAAGGCACAATCGAAAGAACCAAGCTATGCTTGGAGATATTTTGTGTGAATTCTATTGTCTTGACTTACATAAACGGTTGAACAGTTCAAGATATCACGTCCAGTGATTAGCTAGTAAGTTCGATAGTTTTTCACTAAGGAAGGATCAAGGTCAAAAGCTATTTATCCTGATGCAGGATATTTCCATTTTGTACTCTCTTTATTAGTGTTTTCATTTTGATTTGCATTATGTCATCAATTTCATTCATATGGGGGATTGCTGGAAATTTTAGAAGTGAATGGAATTGGACTCCATTTGAATGAAAGGGTATAACCCTTCATAATATCTATTCATATGAAAGTGTGTGAATCCAAGAGACATGACCAGTCTAAAGGTCACAAGTACTTCTATAAATACCATCCCATCCGATCCCATGGCATTCATGTATAAGTTAAGGTTTGTTTTATGGTGTCGCGACCCAAACCCGCCCCTAAAAGTTTGGCATCGTAAACGACCAGTAATCCTTGGATTACCAAAGGCCTTCCTGCACAATAAAAATAATCAAGGCTTGTGGAAGCAATATTTAAAAATACACCAATAGTCCAATGAGCTGTGCATCTATATGAATAAACATTAATCATGTAAAAACGTTAATTTACCCACTTACAATACATAACACATAACACAATATCTTATACAAAACATATCTACAGGTCAAAAGTACAACAAAAACAAAGCTTGCTAGCGGCCTTCCAGGCCTAGCCCCAACTCGGAGGCACCCAAAACACTTGGTAGGCTTCAAAACGGTGGCTCAGTTCAAGACTCCGCCTAGGCTTGACTTTCGGGGCGCTCACCTATAAATACACATATAAAAACAGTGAGCTAAAGCCAGTGAATAACATTAACGTAAAGGGGTTAGTGAACGAATTCCAAATACAATATCCGTAAAACAAATCATATCACAATCAATCATATCAGTCTCATATCAAAACATAATGTAATGGTACATCTCACATAACATATCACATATCGTCTTCCAACTAGAGTAATCGGTTCCGGATATCGATTAAACACATATCACCACAATGAAGTGGCTAACAAGATCTCGTATCACATATATGTCATGGATCTGCATTAATGTGTCGTCCCCCATGACTTGGGACTATTCGTGGATGCCATATTAGGTTCGTAAATAGGATTCGTTCACATAATCAAGATAGCATTTCAAGAAACCATAGCTTATCGATAAAAGTTAAAACATAATTTATATCAACATATCTTTACAGAAATGTTACTCACAGTGGTCTTCCAATATCCGTTGTTCGGTCTTCAAGTCTTGGCCTACAAACACAAATATTCATAGCACAATTTCTCAATGCATAACCGAGTCATGCAATTGGTTCTTAACCTCATTCAATTATCCGTTACTCAGTAGTTCAATTATTTCTCTTCTTTCTTATTTTATTTCACGCTCATGAGACATATATGGATGCATATGATATGTGAAAATCGTGTAAACGAATATCCGAAAGTCAGAAAACGAAAAGAAACAAAAATCAGAAAATCTGTCTTGTTTGGCCACACGTGCGGTGCCCTGGCTGCTCATGCGGTGGCCTTGGCCGCACGAGCGGTGGAACTGTAGAATACATCTTTGGCCAAATCGAGGTTGGCCTCTCAAGCGGTGGCCCAGGCCGCTCGAGCGGTCTAGGTGAAAAATTAGTTCGAAAATTTGTTAAACAGTGGGTCTTTTCCTTTCTTGCATACCCAACTCTTTTGTATGTAAAATGAGGCTCAAAACACTTCAAAACACATTGAAATAAACATTATAACTTCAAATCAAAACTCAAGGTTCCAAATACAAGATCAAACTCTTAAATTGGAAAGCAAAATCATAACACATGCACTTTGGGTCCCAAACTCAAAATTCGTGGAGATTTCTCTCTTTAAATCTCATAAACCATGCAAGAAATCAATTATATGAACATGTCTCATATGAATTTAGGCCATGCATGCTAAGTTTATGTGTTAATTACTTTAATTAATGCCATGCATGATAGATTCATGGACTAATTTCTTCAATCCATCCCTTAACTAGGCTTGCATGTTCTAAACTTTCAATTATAACCACAAAAGTCCCAATAACCATGAATACATCTTAATTACACTAACCTCTTAAAAGATTATGAGTATGGATGTCTTAATTACAAGAAATTGGGTTAAAACTCCTACCATGAATTGACAATTCATAAAGATGGAAGCTTGGTCTTCAATGTTCTTCTCTAGAGCTCCTCTCAACCTTGAGTCTCTTTCTCTCAAGAAATGTCTCCCAACAAAACCCACTTACTCTCTCTCTCAAACATATCTCTTCCTTCTTAACTAGATGAATAGAGTTAGGAGATTATTTAATTCACTAATTTTATCTTAAGCTTTAGTTAATTATAAGTTTAGCAAATAATTCACATTAACTAAATTAATTCATTCCTCATCATACACATCATAATCTAATTTAAATTAAACTAATTTTAATCACACTAATATGAATTAGGCTTTAACTAACCATCTTTAAACTCAATACAAGTAATGAGGGCCAAACATAACTTTACGAATCAGACAAAAATCAATTTCTAATTAAACTTCCCAGATGATTCTAAAAATTCCAATTAACATATCCATATACTCAATTTCAATTTCTGAACCTAGTAAGGTCGTCAATTTCAATTCCCAAGTTGTATTCTCAACAAATAATTGCCCAATATGGACAGATATACACTAATTAAATCATATAATCCGCAATTAACACATGGATAATTCAGATAATTATAATTATCATTTTTGGAGTGTTACAATCTCCCCACCTTAAGAAGTTTGGTCCTCCAAACTTATCTTACCCTATAATACGATTAGAAAACTCGGTGTTATATTATCATTCAATTCCGTCACACATGGTCAATGCAATTCAAAGATCCATTTCAGTCATTCAAAATTCCAAATCAACTCCATATTTCCATCCCATAACAGTGAAGGCAGTTGTAGTCAAGCACATAATGAACATATCTTTCATATTTCCTACAAAATCAATTGGAAGATAAGGCAATATATCTAAGTAATATACTTCCAAGTAGCTAGTAACATAAATACAACCATTCCCTGAACAAGCAATAGCAAAGGTAATACCGAGGCATTTAATCTTTGTAATACGACATGTGCTCCTAATCAGTCGAAGTTATACAGTAAGCAAGTTCTCAGTTTACTTTTCCCTTAGCAAAGGTAACCTTATCCTTCGTTCAGTAACAATTCATAGTCCTCATAAAACAAAATCAAATCAAATAAAGGTTCCATTTCAAACGGGTTCCTTCGTCACAAAACCATGGTTTCGAGGATCTAATTATGAGGGTTCACATTTCATAACAAATTACTCCGAGGAAAGATACGCACACATACGAGTCCAAATTCCATGATCACATAAGCATTTGGTTATAAATTCAGAAGTAATAGTATTCAACAACAAAATTTGTCCCCCGATAATCAGCATAGGTGATTAGTCAAAGTCACAGCGTTCAAAGCATCGCATATCATCTTTATCATTTCACTCAGCATGTTCTCGAGTCATATCAAATCAAGGAAGGTACATAACAGTGTCTGATAAATTAGCTAATTTCTTAGTCTATCCACAAGTAAGTGTTATGGCCAATCAATATTCCATGTAAGCAATAGGAGTTAAGCTTCATGAGTAAGCAAAAGCAATTATCATAGTTCATCACAATAGTCCAACAAATGGTATGATGTATAATAATTTCCACATATATATTTTGCACACAAGTAAGATAATACATGCATTTATTGTCTCAATATTCTGCATATTTTCTGAAACTAGAGTGTAAACTCTTCCCTGCCTAAGGTTATTCCCCTCCGTAGTAGCAATTACATTTGTTCTTGGTGTCATTGCTGATTCAAACCTACTGGTAACCAGTCTTTCATTGTTTGGGTGAGCTTGTGGACAAGATTTGGCTAAGTGTCCTTTTTGTCCACATCTAAAGCAAGCTCCAGAAAGGCGGCGGCAAATGCCCCAGTGCTGTTTCCCACACTCCCTGCATGTAGGTACCTCATTGTTTCCATTATTTCCCCGACTTGTATTACCAAAAGTTCTCGAATTTGATTTTTTATTCGCGGAGGCCATTGATTCACTAACCATTTCCATTTTCTGTTTTTTTAATTTCTTACTTTCTCCTTCGGTTATTGCTGTTGACTCGGACATTGTCAAGGCAGCAATATTTGCTTCGGACATCAAGGCTCTGTTAAGTACATCTACATACTTTACCAATTTCAAAACATTCACCCGATCAAGAATTTCAACAGTGAGTCCACCCTCAAATTTCCTCGCTTTTTTGTAATCTGTATCAACCATATGAGGTGCATATCAGGCTAATTCGGTAAATTTTGTCTCATATTCGGCCATAGTCATGTCACCTTGTTTTAGTTGTTCAAATTCAGATACCTTTCTATCTCGAATGCATTGCGGAAAGTATTTTTCATAGAAAATTTCTTTGAACTGATCCCATGTCAAGTCTCTATTCTCGTCTCGAACGAGCATCCACCATCTTCTAGCTTCTTCTTTTAAAGTAAATGTTGCCAACAAAACTTTATGTACGTCAGTACATGGGAACACTTCAAAGATCTTTTCAGTTTCCAGTATCCAAGCCTCTGCTTTTAATGGTTCAATACCTCCCAAAAATCTGGTGGCTTCATTTTGTTGAACTTTTGTGTTAGGGCTATGACATCATCATTGTTTGGTTCAACTTGCACTGGTGGCGGAGGAGGAGGTGGGAGCTGTTGATTTTGTTGTTATTGCCTTAAAGATTCAGTCAGTAGTTCAACCATTCTTTCTAGCCTTGCAATTCTTGCTTCTGAAGATTCAGTCTCATCTGTATTTCTTGCATTTTCCATCGGTCTAATAGACATAGAAGGATCTCATGTTTACATAGGTCACATACGTTCATATTCATGCCAAAATAGTAATCATGCTCATTCAAATCAAATTTGTATAGTAATTCATTCACTTTCTTTGTTCATGCTCAACCCACATTCTTATATAGGTAATATAGCTTTCATGTTTATGTTCAAACACTAATCATATTTACCCATGTATTACATTCCGTCTATAGTTCTTGTTCTTTCTAATTTTCCATGGAGAGCACTACAAGCATAAATAAATAATCCTGTACAGTTTTCATAGTGTTCCGTTCATGTCAGTTTAGTTCAAATATATTCCTTTTAGTTCACACATATCCATTTCATGTCATTTCCAATATGTGCGTAGTATTCAAGTTCATTTTATCTCATATAAAGCACATACACACGCACACATGTCTATGCCATGCCCTATTTCTTTTCTAGGACACCCTACAACTCATAAGGACCCATGTGTGAGTAAATTAACTCCTGCTCTGATACCATTCTGTCGCGACCCAAACCCGCCCCTAAAAGTTTGGCATCATAACCGACCAGTAATCCTTGGATTACCAAAGGCCTTCCTGCACAATAAAAATAATCGGGGCTTGTGGAAGCAATATTTCAAAATACACCAATAGTCCAATGAGCTGTGCATCTATATGAATAAACATTAATCATGCAAAAACGTTAATTTACCCACTTACAATACATAACACATAACACAATATCTTATACAAAACATATCTATGGGTCAAAAGTACAACAAAAACAAAGCTTGCTAACAGCCTTCCAGGCCTAGCCCCAACTCGGAGGCACCCAAAACACTTGGTAGGCTTCAAAACGGTGGCTCGGTTCAAGACTCCGCCTAGGCTTGACTTTCGGGGCGCTCACCTATAAATACACATATAAAAACAGTGAGCTAAAGCCTAGTGAATAACATTAACGTAAAGGGGTTAGTGAACGAATTCCAAATACAATATCCGTAAAACAAATCATATCACAATCAATTATATCAGTCTCATATCAGAACATAATGTAATGGTACATCTCACAAAACATATCACATATCGTTTTCTGACTAGAGTAATCGGTTCTGGATACCGATTAAACACATATCACCACAATGAAGTGGCTAACGAGATCTCGTATCACATATATGTCATGGACCCGCACTAATGTGCCATCCCCCATGACTTGGGACTATCCGTGGATGCCATATTAGGTTCGCAAATAGGATATTCGTTCACATAATCATGATAGCATTTCAAGAAACCATAGCTTATCGATAACAGTTAAAACATAATTTATATCAACATATCTTTACAGAAATGTTACTCACAATGGTCTTCCAATATCCGCTGTTCGGTCTTCGAGTCTTGGCCTACAAACACAAATATTCATAGCACAATTTCTCAATACATAATCGAGTCATGCAATTGGTTCTTAACCTCATTCAATTATCCGTTACTCGGTAGTTCAATTATTTCTCTTCTTTTCTTATTTTATTTCACACTCATGAGATGTGTATGGATGCATATGATATGTGAAAATCGTGTAAACGAAGATCCGAAAGTCAGAAAATGAAAAGAAACAAAAATCAAAAAATCTGTCCTCTTTGCCCGCACGTGCGGTGCCCTGGCCGCTTGTGCGGTGGCCTTGGCCGCACGAGCGGTGGAACTGTAGAATACATCTTTGGCCAAATCAAGGTTGGCCGCTCGAGCGGTGGCCCAGGCCGCTCGAGCGGTCTGGGTGAAAAGTTAGTTTGAAAATTTGTTAAACAGTGGGTCTTCTCCTTTCTTGCAAACCCAACTCTTTTGTATGTAAAATGAGGCTCAAAACACTTCAAAACACATTGAAATAAACATTATAACTTCAAATCAAAACTCAAGGTTCCAAATACAAGATCAAACTCTTAAATTGGAAAGCAAAATCATAACACATGCACTTTGGGTCCCAAACTCAAAATTCGTGGAGATTTCTCTCTTTAAATCTCATAAACCATGCAAGAAATCAATTATATGAACATGTCTCATATGAATTTAGGCCATGCATGCTAAGTTTATGTGTTAATTACTTTAATTAATGCCATGCATGATAGATTCATGGACTAATTTTTTCAATCCATCCCTTAACTAGGCTTGCATGTTCTAAACTTTCAATTACAACCACAAAAGTCCCAATAACCATGAATACATCTTAATTACACTAACCTCTTAAAAGATTATGAGTATGGATGTCTTAATTACAAGAAATTGGGTTGAAACTCCTATCATGAATTGACAATTCATAAAGATGGAAGCTTGGTCTTCAATGTTCTTCTCTAGAGCTCCTTTCAACCTTGAGTCTCTTTCTCTCAAGAAATGTCTCCCAACAAAACCCACTTACTCTCTCCCTCAAGCATATCTCTTCCTTCTTAACTAGATGAATAGAGTTAGGAGATTATTTAATTCACTAATTTTATCTTAAGCTTTAGTTAATTATAAGTTTAGCAAATAATTCACATTAACTAAATTAATTCATTCCTCATCATACACATCATAATCTATTTTAAATTAAACTAATTTTAATCACACTAATATGAATTAGGCTTTAACTAACCATCTTTAAACTCAATACAAGTAATGAGGGCCAACATAACTTTACGAATCAGACAAAAATCAATTTTTAATTAAACTTCCCAGTTGATTCTAAAAATTCCAATTAACATATCCATGTACTCAATTTCAATTTCTGAACCTAGTAAGGTCGTCAATTTCAATTCCCAAGTTGTATTCTCAACAAATAATTGCCCAATATAGACAGATATACACTAATTAAATCATATAATCCGCAATTAACACATGGATAATTCAGATAATTATAATTATCATTTTTGGGGTGTTACATATGGTTAATATGTTGCCTAGTCAAGTATATAAGAGAGAGTGCATGGCATAAATTGGTTCGTTGTACACAGAAAGTTGTGCAATTTCTATGTGGAGTGATCCTTGTATCTTGGAGGTAGGACGCCTATTAATCGCAAGATGCGAGGGCGAATTTTTGTTTTAAAGACACAGTATTCAAACACTGTTCTCGGTCACAATTTGTATTAAATTTACAGATTTCCATAAGAAATTTCTTATGTTTTATTTTTTTAGTTATTTGTATTAAATTGATTTTTCCGAAAATATTTTCCTACATTAAAAAATGGAGACAAATTGGTCTATCTATGCACCTTTAAGTTAAAAATTGGATATTTGACCAAATTCAAAGATAGGGACATATATTTGGGCATTATATATGCACTATCTGTGTATTTTTGTTATCCCAATTGCATGCCTAGAAATGATGAAAATTTTGTGGTGGTTGTAACAAATGTCATTATAATCCAAACTAAAGCAAGAGAAAAAACAAAGCAACAAGCCATTACTGGAAATTTTTTATACCATTGGAGTCATTAACAAAATTGAGTGATCGAAGAGCATTTGAAGGCTTTTTATTCTTTTCAAAACCATTGTTTAAGATGAGAGAGATGTAATTGAATTTCATTGTGTTGGAAGTAGGTGAGGAACACTTGCGGAAGAAGAAAGGTGAAGTAAATTTTGGGGAGTTCCAATCGAGAAGGCATAAGGATTGGATATGAGAGGAGCCATCCTATATATACGAGCTTGAATAAAAAAAAAAAGGCTTTATAGGTAGACTATCAAGATTTACTTCCAGAAGTTGTTCCCACCAGTGACCTTTTCGGTGACATTGATATTGACTTGTTTGCAGGAGAGAAGATGTGGCAGTGCTGATGGCGGTGGTTGCTTCTGAAGGAAGACATTGATGCGGTGTCGATGGTGGTGGTAGTGATATAGGGGGCAAGGAAGCAAACGCGAGGATAGGGACAACAAAGTACAAATTGAGGGTTCAGATCGATGAATTGTCTTTGTATGTTTGTATATAGTACACAAGAAACACACGACTTCATGTTTTTAATTGTTTTTTTTTTTTTTGGGGAGGGGGAGGGGGGGGGGGGAGGGGGCTTACAAGGACCAACAATGTTAGTTGCACAGAAATAGAAAGCACAAAAACTTAGTGTGATTGAGATTTTTTTTCAAAGTATGACTCACACTACTGTTAGAATGAATTTCAACCATATATACATTTTCTATGTACTTTCCTAGTGTCGCATTTTATTTTATTTTTTTGTGTATGTGTAATTAGCATTATACGATACTAATTTATGACATTTGTCTTTTTATATTTATTTTGTGTTAAAAAAAATTTAAATGCTATGACTTTAACTATATAAATATGTTTTTAATAAAATCAATAATATTAAATTCTTCTTTTCGATATCCTTAAAACAAGATTTATATTAAATATAATTTTTTAAAAAAATAAAAATAAAATTCACTAGATAGACCTATTTTTCCCATTTTGAAATTAATTTTAGGCAAATCAAGGCCAAGACAAGTCTTGACAAGGCAGTTATGCATTTGATATCGTGTATTTGATATCGTAGATAATGTGGTTCAACACAATAAAATAAGAACTTACCCAACATGTAGATGGAATTATATGGTTTTTCGATGTTGAATTTCATGATTTATGGATCCAAAAAAAAAAAATAGATTAAGAGCCAAAACAATCTCTTTTTTTGTTTTTGTTTTTGGTTTTTTTGGTTTTTTTTTTTTGCTATAAAAATAAGTATGTGAAACCACCTTGTGGCTATTGTAAGTGCATAGATTTCAACCCAAAAAAATAAAAATAAATAAAAACATAGGATAAAAAAATGTCCAAAATAGACAATTAAGAGCAAAGTTATAGTTTGTTGAAGTTTCAACACCATATATATTTTCAATTGGATAAATTACACTTTGCTCCATTTATGTTTAGTCATTTTCTCACTTTGATCCTTAAAGTAATTTTTTTCATATTTTAAATTTTTCTCAGTTTACTCCTAAAACTAACTTCTATTCTAAATTAGACAGAAAGCCCAACGTTAACTGCCACATAACATAAAAATATAATATATATTGGATTTGGATTTGTGTTAAAGGTGTGAGTTATATAAAATATTTTCATGCCACATGATTGTCAATGTATCATTTTTTTGTGTCTAATTTTGAACGTAAGTTAACTTTTTAAGTAAATTAGAAAAAACTTGAAATAAGGACCAAAGTGGGAAAAATTAAATTTTAAGGGTCAAAATGGAAAAATAAACAAACATAAAAGGTGCAAAATGTAATTTATCGAGCAAATTACACAAATAGTCCATGTAGTTTGCCTCGTGTGTCATTTTGGTCCCTATCATATCAATTTACTCAATTTTGTCGCTCAATTTAACGGGTGTGTCAAATTCGTCCAATTATTGACGCCCATTTGAAAAGATGGACGGAATGCCATCACATGTCCCTCACGTGCTCCCT
>JAPPVO010003450.1:0-22799 GCA_030407325.1 Camellia japonica | reverse complement strand
ACGACCCAAACCCGCCCCTATAGGTTTAGCACCGTAACCGGCCAATAATCCGTGGATTACCAAAGGCCTCTGGACAGATTAGCAAATAACAAGGGGTTGCGGAAGCAATAATACAAAATAGACAAGGTCCAATGAGCTGTGATAACGTACATGAGACAGAAGCATTTTAAACTTATTGATATATACATAAACATGCCAGTCCAGATACACAATATTTACAAGGCATTTACAGAATGTACTCCCCAAGACCTGACTATACAGTGCAAACACAAGGACTAGCATGAAGTACAAAAACAGCCATGGCATTAAACTTCGATCGGAACCTCTTCGGGAGGCACAACGGTTGGCTGACAAAAACGGTACAGAAGGCCGTCAACTCTGGCCCTGGTCATGTGCCGGCTCACCTACATACATAATATAAACTGTGAACGAAAGCCTAGTGAATAATAATAGAGTAAAGGGGTTATATGAATGATGTCCAGCACAAGTTAGAATCCAGCATTTAAATCGGAGCATAAACAGACTTCAAAACAGAAACAGATTCATATACATTTTCATGTTCAGATTTTGCATAAGATCATACATGGTACACCCATTAGCTATCAGATCAGATTGGTCCAGAGACCCACGTACATAGTTGGTACCAACGACTACAAAGGTCCATATCTTGCGCGCAAGTAGCCATGGTATTGTTACCCCCAGGCAAGGGCCACGTGCAGATTGGCCGCGGTATTGTTACCCCCGCGGGGCGAGGGCCATATGCAGATTGGCCACGGTATTGTTACCCCCCCGGCGAGGGCCACGTGAACTAAGGGTGCCACAAATACTTTTCAGAAAATTGGACATTCATTCATAATTCGTACGATAGTTTTTCAGAAAATAAATCATATCATACCAGTCAGAAAATACTTAGGTTAAATATAACTTTACAGAGTTATTACTCACAGTGGGCCTTGAGACAGACAGACGGAGTAAGCTTGGTCAAACGGTACATGGTACGTGACCTACACAACACATAATAGATGCACACTTAAAACACACGTTCTAATTGTACCAAACTTATTTCGTTGGCTCTTATTGTGTTTCTAATCTCTTATCCTCATTATGGGGTCTTAAACATGGCCTAGGAATGCCTAGGATAGAATGAGAATGCAAAAATGCATTGAAGACCATTTCTCAAATTTTGCTGAAGATAAGGTCCACGCTCGAGCATGTCTTTACCCGCTCGAGCGGGCATGCAGAAAATGAAGCTCCGCTCGAGCGTGGACTTCCACGCTCGAGCGTGCTGTAAACTATGAAAAAGTGCTTGATGTATGAAATTCACGCTCGACGGGCGCTCGACCCCCGCTCGAGCGTGTGACACAGATTATCACTCGAGCGTGGCTCCCCCGCTCGAGCGGACTGCAAAACCACAAACTTCTGGGTATACGTATTTCACGCTCGAGCGTGAATCTCGTCGCTCGAGCGGAAATGCATGTACTCAGGCTTCACGCTCAAGCGTGAAAGTCCCCGCTCGAGCGTGAGTCAAATTTCTGGAAAATCCAGATTGACCTCCAAACATGAAACTCGACCTTCAACCATCCAAAACTCATTTTTCCTGGGCCAAAACTTTGGAAAACACTTGGTAACCCATAAAACAACATGTTTAAAGCTTCAGATCAAGAAATCATGGCCCAAGAGTAACCCGATTTGTGCAAAAATCAACATGAACTTTATGAATATGCCATCAATTCAACATGCAAGGTCCTCTTTGAATTCAAACCTTCCAAAACATAACCAAACTTAATAATTTGATGGAAAACAAGTTCAATGACCATAATGTGAGTGAAATTAGCACATGCATGGAAGAAACCTTTGAAATCATGCTCAATTTGCAAGAAAATGTACATGCATGCATGGTATGACCCATTTCTAGTACAATTCCCATATGAATTCACTTAGTTCACTAATGATCTTGTTGAATCTGACTCAATTACTCAAAGGTGGGTTTAGTTTCTTACCTGGAGGCTCCAATCTACAAAATTGAGGTTGAGGCTCTACAAATCTTCTTCAATTGTTAACAATTCTTAGCACCTCCTTGAATTTGAGCTAAATCTCCAAATCTTGGACCAATTCTTCTACTCTCACGTTTTTGGGTTTAAGAGGACTCAAGAGTGTATGTAAAATGAAGAAGGGAGTGAGTGGGGTGTCATTGTGCTCAAAAGGCCCACTAAGGCTCTAATTAGGCCAATAAACAAAATGTGCTTAGCAAGGTTAATTAGTGGCATTAATTTAATCAAATTTAATCGTTCCAAATTGAATTTTAATTAAACCTACCATAAAATTCTATAAATCCTAACTAGTACATATCTTAAGTTAATTTCGAAGTCGGGCGCCGATAAGGCTTCCAATTCGCAGTTTAAAGTCAGAGACATGAACAGATCATTATATCGTAAACAGATAGAAACACATAAATAATGCAGTACATATGCACATTAATTCCAAATCCTTCCTAAATTACCATCAGACATAATTAAGTATGGATTAACGTTAATCAGAGGTTGGGGTTATTACAGTCTAGTCCTTGGCCGTTTGCCCAGTGGGGCATGTACCTAGTAGGGCAACTGCACTAAGCAACTGGACAGAGAAAGTTCTTATTAGTAGCCATAGACTATTTCACAAAGTGGGTAGAGGCAGAAGCCATGGCCAAGATCAGAGATGTGGATGTAAATAATTTCATTTGGAAGAACATAATCACCAGGTTTGGGATTTCAAGAGCCATTGTGGTAGACAATGGTACCCAATTTGACAGTAAATTGATCAAAAGCTTTTGTGCTAAATACAAAATTAAGAACTACTACTCTACTTCTAGTTTTTCCCAAAGTAATGGCCAAGCAGAAGTATCCAACAAGACCATTTTGGATGGGATCAAGAGGAGGCTGGAAATAGCCAAGGGCAAGCGGGTGGAAGAATTGCCTAATGTTTTATAAGCATATCAGATTACGTCGAGAAAATCAACTGGGGTCTCCATTTGTCATGGTTTATGGCACTGAAGCAGTCATCCCACTAGAAATTGGCATCCCTGGAATCAAAACCCAGGGAGTGGAGAATGGATCTAACGAGGCATTCTTGGCCCGAGATCTGGACCTGTTGGAAGAAAGAAGGGAGAGAGCAACAATTTGACTGGGGGCTTACCAGCAGCAGCTTGCTAGGGCTTATAACAAGAAGGTCAACCCAAGAGAGTTCAAGGTTGAGGACCTCGTCTTAAGGAAATTTGTTAGCAACAAGAAGGATCCTAGGGAGGGCAAACTTGGCCCAAACTGGGAGAGGCCTTATAGAATCATCTCAATTGCCGTCAATAGGGCATATCGGCTAGAAGAAAGTGATAGCAAGGAGTTGCCTAGACCATGGAATGCTTGCAATCTGAAGTTTTTTTTATCATTAGTTTTTGTCTTCTTGAGATTTATGTCATGATTTTATTAGCCGAAGTTTTAATAAATTGCTAGTTTGATTTTGTTTTTATGAATTTATGCCATAGGACTGAAATAGTCTTATGATGATGTTTCCGAATGAAACATGACGAATAACTTAGACTTATCATATGGTAGAGTTGAATTATACTTACCATATGATAGAGTTGAACTAAGCTTGCGATGTTTCCGATTGAAACATGACGAGTAACTTGTACTTGCCACTACGGCAAAGATGAACTAAGTTTGATCTAGTAAGATTGACAGAGAGATCGAAGTCGCAAGACTCGGCTAAATTTTGTTTGAATCTGACCTCGGCAAGAACTGGAGTTGCTTACTTAATGTGAATATAAGTGGTATTTAAATTCACATTAGAAGGGCAGGAAACAGGAATAGGCTTGACACTTGTTGAAATTTTTGAAAAAATTTACAAGTTGGAGTCAGCCGAGATATCAAGATAAGGGGACACTTGAGTTGTTAGTTACCCGAGATCATCAACCAGGTCGTCAAACTTGGAAATGTAGGAATGGTGAAGTCTTGATAAAAGACAACAAGTACAAGTGGAGGAAGAACACTTGTAAACATGTTTGAATCAAATATTTTTACAGTGTTGGCCGAGGTAATACTTGTCCAAGGTATTCTAACCCAAAGTGATTACATAGAATATACTTGGAAGAAGTAGAAAACTATTCTAAGTATAGAAGCATGCAAGGCATAGAAGAAAAATAGTAAAGCTTAAAACGAGCGTACATTCAACACTTGGGAAAGAAGGAAGAAGGCATGCATTCATTCAAAAGAAAACTTGTTCATTTACAAGGGCACATCGGCCAAAAGAAAACTGAAATTGTTCAGACGACAAACTGTTAGAACTATTCAAAAGTAAAAGGAAACAGTACAAAGCAAGAAAAAATCCTAAAGTAAACTATCATGCTTCAACTGTGGAAAGTGTTTCAGCCTCGACAGACAGCTGGGAGGACTTCTTAGCAATCATCTCGGCCTCAATCTTGAGTAGAGTCTGGTTAAGACTCTTCTCGGCAAACTGGATCTCGACCACTTGGAGAGCCTTCTTTGAAGAAAAATGTTTGGAGACCTCATCATCTTCCTCATCCTGAGTCAAGTCTAGGACTTGCTCATTCAGAGTAACGGACTTGGCCCTAGCGGCAACATCTAACCCTTCGTCGGTATCCTCAGCTTCGGCTTTCTTCTCTTTGGCTTCGTTGTCAGAGTCTTTGGGAGAGAGAGGGAAGGGCACGTTGAGCTAATAAATATCTCAGAGAGGAGAGTCCATAGGGACGGACAGCTTGTTTAGGGCTGCAGTCCAGCCGAGGTAATAACCCCGGTTGTAGGCTTAGTTGACCTGGGCTTTGTAAGCGTTACAGACATCGGCTTGACCTTCGGCATAGGCCTTTTCATTAGCCGCCTTGATCTCAGCCTCTTTGCTATCCAAGGCCTTCTTCAGTTTTTTCTCGGCTTGAACAACTTTGGGCTTGGCGGTTTTAGCGTCAGCTTCAGCGGCAGCTCCAGCTTCCTCAGCTTTATTCTCGACCTCAGTTTGCATAGCTCTTGCAGCCTTGGCCTTGTCCATCAGGTGATGGTTCCTGGCCTTAGCTTAATTGAGAGAGGAGAGGATATTAGTTACTTCTTGAGTCTTTTTCACCAATTCTTTCTTCGTTATCTCAGTCTTAACCGCATATGAATGCGCATGCTGGATGGCTTGCAAGAAATGAAACAGATTAGTAAAAATTTGGCTAAGTATTAGAAAAACTTTAAGAGATAAAGTAAAGAGACTTACCAAAATGGAGTGCTGCATCATGAGGCCGAAGTTCTCATATTCGTGAAGATCAGCCATATGATTCATGTCGACAAGAAGGAGCACGGCAGTCGACAAAGCGATATCGACCTCCACGCTCTCGATTGCATTATCACCGGCTGTCAATGGACAATCTCCTACCATGACCTCGAGCGCCCAGGTCTGATAGGGGAGACGCTGTTGCTACCCTCTGGGCATTCAGACCTCGGCTTTTTCCGTGGAAGGGCATCGGAAATTGTGGCCTCTCTCTTCTTAGCAATAGAGGCGCTTTTCTCAACCTTGGCTAATTTTGAGATTGACAGGGTGTCATCAATATCAACTTGGGTGACAGAGGCTTTTGCCTTAGCCCTCTTCACCCCTTTTGGTTTCGGCTTGGATTGGGTTTGAGATTGGGAAGAAGACTTAATAGTTACCACCCTTGGCAAGTCAGTCAGAAGGTCTTCCACAACAGCTTTGCTGCAGTCCATGCTGTCGGCAGTGGAGGCAACAGTAACTCGGATACCGAAGTGAATGGTAGGAAAAATAGTTGGAGGATTGGCTGGATCGTACGCCGATGGCTCAGAATCTCAGCGTTTGCGACTACGAGTTCTGCCTGCAGGTGCGTTTGGTGGGGCTCGACGTCGACGTTGGCGTCGACGTTGGCGCTGAGATGTTAGGATAAGCTGGGGGGCGGATGTGGATGGCTGTTTTACTGGGTCTAAAGAAGAGGCCTGGTCTGGCCTTGGTGAAGAAACAACAGGTGGAGTTGAAATAGATGGGGAAATTTTGCTTCGACGGGAAACGTCGGGCAAAGCAGACTTATAGGTAGGGATATAATTGAGCAGCAAAATGACTTTGGGCTTATTGATATCCAAACCTAGAAGCCTTTTCAGATTAGGACTGGGGAAGAAGGTTTGGTGGAAATCCTTTACTAGTTGAGGCAGAGCTGCAAAGAATAAAAAACACAAAACAATTAGTATAGATGAAAGAATTGGCAGGTCTTGGTAGAAATAGGTTATGGGATGACTCAGTTCTTACCATCACCATCTTTAAACACTGCTCAGCATAGAGGAAAGAGATGAAGATCATTATCGGGTGCAAACTCCTAGTTACCCGAGATAATCAAGTAATCATCTCCAGCACCCTTGTTGGAGTTTGGGAGATCAGCTATGAGTTTAAAGGCAGTGAATCTAGGCTTGAGGTATATATGTACCCTTTTTCTGACTTAAGGCCACACATTGTGTAACAGAATTGGATGTCAGCTAGTGTAATCCTAGCCTTTTCTCAGCATGCTAGGGCGAATATACCATTGATAACCCTATATGAATTGATGGCTAGCTGCATAGGGTTGAGCTTGTAGTAATGAAGGATTTCCCTAAAAAGGGTGTCTAGGGGATATAGAAATCTACACTCAATAAATGCAACAACGGGGAAGGGCATGGAGTCTCCATCAGGCATGATAGAGTCCTTCTCCCCAGCTAACCTCAAGTGGACGTCGGCTGGGATAGAGAACTCCCGCCTCAAGTGTTCAAGTTTTTCTACGGTGTCTACCTTCCACCTGAACATATCCATGATGTCGGCTTAGTGAAGTTGGAGCAAGATTTCGGGAAAGGGTGACTGGTATGGATTTAAAGACCTCGGCTGAATCCTAAACAAGCACTGGAGCTAGGGTTTTTGAAGATCTAAGGAGAGTTTGTTTTAGTTTTACCTAAGTGTTTGGTTTCTAGGCAAATCCGAAACCTAAAAACTAAGCACGAAAACAAAGTTATAAGGGTGAGATTTGGAGATAAGCAAGAAAAACAAAAAGAAGAACATGATTCAGAATCAGGAAAGCAACAGGGATTCAAGAACACTGAGTAGGTGTGTGCAATAATCAGGAGCAATGACAAATTGATAGAGAGAGAAGCACAAATATGGCAATAACAATGCCAAATATTCAAGAACATAAGTATGACCAGTGCAAGGGTGAGCACTCAAGCAAAGGGGGAACAAGAAATCAGATTTTCATACACGAAACAGTCGAACTCGTGAAACATTATGTGCAAATTTACAATAACAACACTATTGAACAATCCAGAAACATAATTTAGAGAATGAAAAGAATAGTAGAAAGAACAAAGTACAACTGCGAATATAAATGCAAGTTCCACAGCAAAATATCAAGATGGAACACAAAGCCAAGAATAATGGAAGGCAGAAGGTAAAAAGTAGAAATTAAGGACTTACCAAATGTGGTCGACAAAACGGACGCCGGAATAAAGCTTGCCAAAGATAGACGGTGGAAGCAGACGACAGAAAAGCTTGTCGGAAGAGGTGATTGCAATGGTTACAGAGAACTCGAGAGCACGACAATAGAGGTTTGGGAATGTTTAGAGAGAGAAAGTCTGAAGCAGAGAGAAGACGTGAGAATGAGAAGTGAAGAGACAGAGAGAGAGAAAGAGAAGGAGTTTTGTCAAAAACACGAAAAGACGGCAAAAATGTTTTGATGGTACCTTGGGCGATGTGCCTGTCAGGTGGTGTGGACTGAATCGACGTGACTTCATGGCGCGTGTTAGGTATGACCTAATGAAAATGGAACACGTGTATGAAATGGTTGGAAAGGCCATGCGTGACAGATCATGCGCAGTTAGAACTCTTGGAATTCTTGAAATAATGATACATAACCTCAGCTAGAGGAGGGATCTCAGTTGAGATATTTAAAGAACTTGACTCTTAGTTCTTGATCCTTGATAAGATTGACAGTTGAGTCCTAGGTACTTGAAACTGACGAGTCACGACCTCGGTCGAAGGGAAGAATGAATTTTAGCTGACATAATATATGAACAAGCGATGTAGGTTCCGTCACCTCAAGTTGCCGAGGTAGTAGAACCTAGGGGGCAATTATGGGAACATATTTTGTGAATGACAGCACATGGCCAGGGTGACGCCGAAGTGTCAGCCGAGGTGCCACGTGGCCTGGTCATGATGCCGAGGTTATCTGCAGAGATACCAGAATCCAAGATAAGCAGATAAAGGACAAGAGTCCTAGAACAGGGAAGGATCTCATTCTGGATAAAGATAAGGCTCAAGAAGAGTTTATGTCTATCAGGATCCAGGATGAGCATTGAGCTTGAGTCCATTAAAGTGAGGCTTCTAATGGGGTCAGGTGACTGCTGGTTATAAAAGCAAGGTACCTTCGTGGGTCTGAGGTAAGTTCTTTCTTATAAGATTAAGCACAATTTGCTATCTTTGAGAGATATTGATTACTGTAGACGTCCCCGAACGCCCCGGGAGGGTTAAGTCCCGTTCCGTTCATGTTGGGGTCACTACAGTTCAAGGACTCAAATGTCACGGTTCTTAATCTTGAACCAAAGAGTCCAAATCCGGCAAATCGATTTTGAAAACAGATTTTTTTAGAAAGAAGTGCCAAACATGGACTGCTTTGCCAGATACAGAGTCGCCACCTAAATGTTTTTAATGGGAAATTTAGGAAACCCTGACTCGTTGCCTAAGGCCACGTGTCCGTCATCACCAAAGTTGCCTCGGCTCGGGAACTTGGGTACGATTGGGGAAGGTCACTTCGTGAGCACCCCCGCTCGCCCGATCAAAGATCGGCCTCTACTAACCATGATATCTAGTTTTGAAAACTTTGTGTGCTCTTATTCCGGTTATTAGCCTAGATTACTATGTGATGCGCACAGCATACAAGTATAGACTGAGTCGCCTGAATTGGAACAAAACATTTCATGTTTGTTTGTTTGAAAATGGTTTGATGGTGCTACCCGCAGGTAGGCTAAGACGTGGATTTGCCACCCTCAGGTGGGCTTAGAAACATGATTTTGCCACTATCTAGTGGGCTTAAAACAAACATTTGATGAATTGTTCCAATCCAAATAACTCAACCTTCACCCACAGGCATTCAGGCAGTTATATCACATAAGCACATAGCCTCATGGCAGGCATGCTATTCATGGCAGTCACTCACACGCATGCAAGGATGCTAAAGCATAAAACTCACCGAGTACTTGTAGACGTTCCCGAACGCCCCGGGAGGCTTAAGTCCCGTTCTGTTCATATTGGGGTCATTACAGTTCAAGGACTCAAATGTCACGGTTCTTAATCTTGAACCAAAGAGTCCAAATCCGGCAAATCGTTTTGAAAACAGATTTTTGAAAGAAGTGCCAAACATGGACTGCTTTGCCAGATACAGAGTCGCCACCTAAATATTTTTTAAATGGGAAATTTAGGAAACCCTGACTCGGTGCCAAAGGCCACGTGTCCGTCATCACCAAAGTTGGCTCGGGAACTTGGGTACGATTGGGGAAGGTCACTTCGTGAGCACCCCCGCTCGCCCGGTCAAAGACCGGCCTCTACTAACCATGATATCTGATTTTGAAAACATTGTGCGTTCTTATTCCGGTTATTAGCCTAGGTTACTATGTGATGCTCGCAGCAAACAAGTATAGACTGGGCCGCCTGAATTGGAACAAAACATTTCATGTTTGTTTGTTTGAAAATGGTTTGATGGTGCTACCCGCAGGTAGGCTAAGACGCGGATTTGCCACCCTCAGGTGGGCTTAGAAAACATGATTTTGCCACTATCTAGTGGGCTTAAAACAAACATTCAATGATTGTCCAATTCAAGTAACACAACCTCCACCCACAGGCATTCAAGGCAGTTATATCACATAAGCACATAGCCTCATGGTAAGCATGCTATTCATGGCAACACTCACACGCATGCAAGGATGCTAAAGCATAAAACTCACCGAGTACTCCAAGCCAAAAAAAAATTGATTAGAAATCATGCATGATCCTAATATACAGGAATGCCTAATGCAACACATGCAATAATGCAACTATAGCAGGCTCGGCTATTCTAAACATGGCATATGGAATGCTACAATTAACATGTATTCAATTTGGAATTGAAATACAAATGCAGTTTGTATGATGCGCCGAGCCCGGTGCATGCAAAACAGATGAATGATGCAAACATGCTATCATACTGTATGCTAATCAAAATATGCCCTATATCTAACCATCGTAAGCAGGTAAATAAAAGGGAAGAAAGACGTGGGGTTGGAAGACATACATCACACTCACCCACACTTATTACAGTTATGCCCTCGCGCAGAGGGTCCAAATAAAATAATACAGTCCGAAATAAACAGTCCGAAATAATACAGATTCCTAATATTAACAAATTTAAACTAAGAAAGCTGTAAAATTGGCTTGTAAGCCAGGGGCTGCCTTGCTTCGTTCCGGGTAATGAAATGATGTATGCTGGCCTGCCTTGTGCGGAAATCCACTGGGATGCCCAATTTAGCCTCTATTTGCAACGTTTCTCGAAATACGCGCCAGACTCCGAAAAGTTGCTGATTCTTGATAAGCTGCAACAGAGAGCAGGAAAGGGGCACAGCAATGTATTTCACAAATATATGCATGCCTCGATCCTCGTGCCACCAATCACGCATATCGATGCATGATGGCCGAGGAGCGGATTGCACAACTCAATATAGGGTGCAATGCAGATGAATGCTACAACAAACCTAACTCCATCATGGGTAATCCGGAGTGTCGGTGACTGGGGAATTGAGACCCGTTCCGTCACTCGGAGTACGAAACGTGCCTCGTTTCCCGTGCCCGGGCTAACTCCTATCCCGAACACGATGCAATATGCATGATATGCATGAAATGCAGCTATATACAATCCTAGCATGCACAATGCTATGAAAATAGGATGCCTCGAAATGCGTGCACGCGGGCACGCAACCGAGGCGATGATCCTAAGACATGAATAACATGGAATATGATGTAAATGAGACAAAATGAGATGTCTCGAAATGCGTGCCCACGGGCACGCAAACCGAGAAAATGGCATACGGAATGCAACAGATCTAAAATGGCATACGGAATGCGATATGGGCTTATACTAACATGAGAGGGTCAGCCACACTCACACAAGAGGCCGTAAGTTGAAAATGAGCTGCCTCGA
Source organism: Camellia japonica (assembly GCA_030407325.1). Taxonomy (NCBI): domain Eukaryota; kingdom Viridiplantae; phylum Streptophyta; class Magnoliopsida; order Ericales; family Theaceae; genus Camellia; species Camellia japonica. The sequence goes on along the minus strand of JAPPVO010003450.1, from coordinate 11,584 downwards.
AATGCGTGCCCACGGGCACGCAAACCGAGGCAATGGCATACGCAATGCAATGACAGAGAAATGCAAATTGGCTTACACTAACATGAGAGGGCCTCAGCGCACTCACATAAGAGGCCGTAAGATGAAAATGAGCTGCCTCGAAATGCGTGCCCACGGGCACGCAAACCGAGGCGGTGACATACAGGCATGAAATGGCGTGCAAATGAAACGTGGCATATGGTATATGAAAAATGCAAATTTTAGTAGCTAAAATGATGCACAAATAGCCCCCGAATTATGACAAAATTACACCCGATACCCGAAATGCAATGTTATGCACCCGAAATGGCCTACAGCTATGCCGAACATGCACAATATGGACATGACATGTAAAACAGTAGCAAGGCAGCCCCTAAACTAGCATTTTTTCAGTACAAAGTATAGCCAAACAATGATCACAAGTATGGCAAAAATAGCTTGCAAAAATGGGGGGAAAAAAGGAGAATTACAAAGCAAGTGGTATATACAATGCTCAAACTGAAAAACACAGTTCTACAACATTAAAGAGGGACCAAAAATATGCACATTTATAAGAGATAACATCCCCCAATTCAGTAGGTAGATAGGCTAAACATAGCATGCAAAACAATGAACCAACAAAGGCTATAACATGAGGTACCAAAAGCATGCACCAAATGGCCTAAGACCCTTAACAAAACATGAAGAATGGGTCATTTTAAGACACTTTCTAAGCCTGATGAAGGCTCAAAACAGAAGCCAAGAAAGCCTAACAAGGCATGCAATTTTACGGAATCAAAGAGGGTATTACATGAAGTATCAAAAGCATGCACCAAATGGCCTAAGACCCTTAACAAAACATGAAGAATGGGTAGGGATGGCAATGGATAACCTATCCTGTGGGTATCCATGGAGACCCAACCCAAATACATGGGTTTTCCCCTTTTTTTCTTATCCATTGGGTAGGGTAGGTGATATTCTTTAAATATCCACTGGGGATGGGTTGGGGATGGTACCACTAATTTTCCCATATGTTTTTTTTTTTTTTTTTTTTTTTTTTTTTTTTTTTTTTTTTTTTAAAGATTCACAACCAAACTAAATATACATTCAATTTTTTTTCTTTATTTATTTTTTTTTTTTTCAAGTTCACAAAAAACTTTTTTTTTTTTTTTTAAGATTCATAACCAAAACTAAATATACATTCAATCTTTTTCTTTTTATTTATTTTTTTCAGGTTCATAAATTTTTTTTTTTTTTTTAAGATTCACAACCAAAACTAAATATATATTCAATCTTTTTTCTTTTATTTATTTATTTATTTTTTCAGGTTCACAAAAAATATATATATATTTTTTTTTAAGATTCACAACCAAAATTAAATATACATTCAATCTTTTTATTTTATTTATTTATTTTTTTTTCAGGTTCACAAAAAATATTTTTTTTTTTTTAAGATTCACAACCAAAACTAAATATACATTCAATCTTTTTTCTTTTATTTATTTATTTATTTTTTCAGGTTCACAAAAAACATTTTTTTTTTAAGATTCACAACCAAAATTAAATATACATTCAATCTTTTTTCTTTTATTTATTTATTTATTTTTTCAGGTTCACAAAAAACATTTTTTTTATTTATTTTTTATTTTTTAAGATTCACAACCAAAACTAAATATACATTCAATCTTTTTTCTTTTATTTATTTATATATTTTTTTCAGGTTCACAAAAAACATTTTTTTTTTTAAGATTCACAACCAAAACTAAATATACATTCAATATTTTTTAATATACATTCAATATTTTTCTTTTATTTATTTATTTATTTTTTCAGGTTCACAAAAAACTCTTTTTTTTTTTTTTTTTAAAGATCCACAACCAAAGCAAAATATACCTCCAATCTTTTTTTTTTATTATTTTTATTTTTTAAGGTTCACAACCATTTTTTTTTTTAATTTTTAAGATTCACAACCAAACTAAATATACATTCAATCTTTTTCCTTTTTTTTTATTTTTTTTATTTTTTAAGGTTCACAACCAATTTTTTTTTTTTTTTTAAGATTCACAACCAAAGCTAAATATACATTCAATCTTATTTTATTTTATTTGGCTCAATAATAAAATCAAATACACATTAATTAACATTGTCAATTATTCTTGTCAAATTTTATGCATATCTAGAATTTTTAAATTTATTAAAAAAATTAAGGACGCTGTCTAGTGCAGGTTTCGGTTTGCTTTTCTATGTTATTTATTTTGTTATGTATTGTAATTTTCAGAATGGTTTGTTTGTTCTGAAATTTCAATTAACGAGTATGAATCTATTTGTTTCATGTTATCACACAATTTATACAATATATATATATATATATATGAATGTATTTGAAAATAAGGAAATTGTAGAGAATCGAAACAAGCATGAGTCGTGATTGGTTAGAAATGATGGGTACAAAGATTTATTTGCTGGAAAAACAAAAAGGGATACAAAGTCTTACTAAATAATTTTTTTTAAAATAAAAGAATTTTTCTTAGTTATGGACAGATTTAACTGAAATCAGCTTGTTTCCAATGTTATGCTTCATTTATTTAGATAGAAAATATTTTTAATGAAAAATATTTTTATAAAAAAAAATTAAAAATATTTTTTTATATTTGGTGGTGGTGGTGATGGAACGAAGGTGAAAGTAGAGATTGTAACAGAGTGGTGGGGTGATGGGGTAGTGATGATGGTAGTGGCTATGGTGATGGTAGTGTGATAGTGAAGGTGAGAATAGTGGTGGTGATGGTGTTGTGAAATTAATAAAAATTTAATTGAAAAAACATTTTTTGTTTTTTAAAAGTAACAAACAACAAAATTCGGGGGGACTAAAGGAAGAAGATGGAGGATGGATTTGGTGTGGTAAGGCATAGATATCTTAAAATGAATGGTTCAGATTTGTTAAAAGGTATAATTAGATTTTGGATAAATTAAAATGAATGGCTCAAATTTGCTAAAAGAAAGATGGTTTAATGTCTAAAATGTCCGTGGCTAAGAGATCAACAAACAATTCCTTATTTATGCCCTGATGCAATTTAATATGGGTCTTATAACACTTTCTTCAAACAGGTTCTTTCACATTTTATTTCTTCAAACAGGCTCTTATAACATTGTAAACAGGTTCTTATAACATGTAGGGGAGAGAGTGAGAGTGAGAGTGAGAGAGAGAGATGGTTGTAATTTTTTTTTAATCTTCCACGTTCTTCCACATTTTTTTAATTACTAAAACTTATTTGATTGTCTCAAAATTATATATTTGATTATTATAAAACAAACTTTTTAATTAATTAATTAATGTGTATTTGATTTTGTTGTTGAACCAAATAAAATAAAATAAGATTGAATGTATATTTAGCTTTTGTTGTGAACCCTAAAAAAATAAAAAAATAAGTTGTTAACATTAAATATATTAAAAAAGAAAGAAAAAAGATTGAAGGTATATTTAGCTAAAACCTTAAAAAAAAAAAAAAAAAAAAAAAAGTTGTTAACATTAAATATATTAAAAAAGAAAGAAAAATATGTGAAGGTATATTAGCTTTTGTTGTGAACCTTAAAAAAAAAAAGGAGTTGTTAACATTAAATATATAAAAAAAAAAGAAAAAAGAAAAAAATTTGAAGGTATATTTAGCTTTTATGTGAACCTTAAAAAAAAAAAAAAAAAAAAAAAAAAAAAGAGGAGTTGTTAACATTAAATATATTAAAAAAAAAGAAAAAAAATTGAAAGTATATTTAGCTTTTGTTGTGAACCTTAAAAAAAAAAAAAAAAAAAAAAAAAAAAAAAAAAAAAAAAAAAAAAAAGTTGTTAACATTAAATATATTAAAAAAGAAAGAAAAAAAAATTGAAGGTATATTTAGCTTTTGTTGTGAACCTTAAAAAAAAAAAAAAAAAATTGTTAACATTAAATATATTAAAAAAAGAAAAAAAAATTGAAGGTATATATAGCTTTTGTTGTGAACCTTTAAAAAAAAAGAAGAAAAAAAAAGGAGTTGTTAACATTAAATATATTAAAAAAAAAGAAAAAAGAAAAAAAAAATTGAAGGTATATTTAGCTTTTATTGTGAACCTTAAAAAAAAAAAAAAAGGAGTTGTTAACATTAAATATATTATAAAAAAAAAAGAAAAAATTTTGAAGGTATATTTAGCTTTTGTTGTGAACCTTAAAACAAAATAAAATAAAAAAAAAAAAAAGGTTGTTAACATTAAATATATTAAAAAAGAAAGAAAAAAGATTGAAGGTATATTTAGCTTTTGTTGTGAACCTTAAAAAAAAAAAAATTGTTAACATTAAATATATTAAGAAAAAGAAAAAAAAAATTTGAAGGTATATATATAGCTTTTGTTGTGAACCTTTTAAAAAAAAAAAAAAAAAGTTATTGTTAACATTAAATATAAAAAAAAAAATAAAATAAAAAGGGATTAAAGTGGGTTGGGGAAAATCCAAACCCATTAGGATATGGGGAGGGTGGTACCCATGGGGAATGGGGGGGAATGGGGAAAATTTATTATAGGGGAATGGAGATGGGGAATTAATATCCACCCCATTAACCCCCATTGCCATCCCTAAGAATGGGTCATTTTAAGACACTTTCTAAGCCTGATTAAGGCTCAAAATAGAAGCCAAGAAAGCCTAACAAAGCATGCAATTTTACGGAATCAAAGAGGGTATTACATGAAGTACCAAAATCATGCACCAAATGGCCTAAGACCCTTAACAAAACATGAAGAATGGGTCATTTTAAGACACTTTCTAAGCCTGATGAAGGCTCAAAACAGAAGCCAAGAAAGCCTAACAAAGCATGCAATTTTACGGAATCAAAGAGGGTATTACTTGAAGTACCAAAAGAATGCACCAAATGGCCTAAGACCCTTAACAAAACATGAATAATAGGTCATTTTAAGACACTTTCTAAGCCTGATGAAGGCTCAAAACAGAAGCCAAGAAAGCCTAACAAAGCATGCAATTTTACGGAATCAAAGAGGGTATTACATGAAGTACCAAAAGCATGCACCAAATGGCCTAAGACCCTTAACAAAACATGAAGAATAGGTCATTTTAAGACACTTTCTAAGCCTGATGAAGGCTCAAATCAGAAGCTAGATAAGCTTAAAAATGCATGCCAAGTGGGGTCAAAGAGAGATATAAAGGCAAGTGTAACATGGAGACCCCAAACCCAGTTAATCCCTTCTACAATAATGTATAGGGACACAAAATAAGCTCAATCTCAGTTAACTACATGCTCAAAATCAGACTTCAAATAGGCTAAAGAAACCATGCAATTTTACGGTAAATTGGAAGGATTACAAAGCAAGTGCATGATATAACCACCAAACATGGTTGAGCCCTTCTTCAATATTGAAGAGGGGCTCAAAATAGGCCCACTCACAGTATATTTCATGCTCAAAAACAGATCACTCATAATCCAAACAAAGCATGCAAAATATTGGCATAAAGAGAGGTATTGAAGGAAGAGCATGATAGAGATACCAAACAAGGTTGAGCCCTTCTACAATGTTGTAGAGGGGCTCAAAATAAGCACAAAATCAGTAGGGGTCAGAGCCCAAAACAGTGAGCAAGTAGGGTAAAGAATTGAAGCAAAATTGTGTAAGAAAAAGGGAATTAGAGACTTACCCTTGAAGATCTAACTTTGGTTGCTTCTTGGCTTCAATTTGTTGCTTCTTAGCCTCTGGAAAACACTCCTTTGCTGCTGAAATGGAGGTGGTGATGGTGAGGCTTAGGGTTGATGAAGAAAAGAGCTAGGGACTTGAAGCTTTTTAGGGTTTTTGGAGGTGAGAATGGAGGCAATGGAAGAGAAGCTCTTGAGGAGAAATGTTCTAACCCTAGCAAAGGAGAAGCTCAGCCCCTTAAATGGGCAAGAAAGGGTGTAAAAGGGGAGGGAAATGCATCCAAGCTTTCCCTCCCAAAATATCCCCCGGAGGACAGGGATATTTTGAAAAACAGCTGGACAGCTATAAAGGGTCCAAAAGGAGAAAGCAGGCCGGCCAGGTACCTTTCTTGAAGGTGGCCGGCCGGCCACCCCAACTGGTCGGCCAGCCACTCCCCCTGGCCGGCCGGCCATGGCCAAAAATGAAGTCAAAAATTGCTGGCCGACCACCATACCTTGGTGTCCTCCCAGGTGTGTAGAACAAGGTTCCAAGGTTGGAATTGGGCAACTCTGAAGCAGGAGTCACAACATTGAACTTGAAAGAGAGGCTCAAAAATGAAAAACACAATTACTAGCCGACCACCACTTTTTGGTGTCCTCCCATGTGCCCTCATCACAAATATGTGGTTGTGGTTGGAAGAAAATGGGCCTAGGGTGTTCAACATTAGCCCGGAAGTGAGTAAAACGGGCGCCGGAAGAGCATAACTGGTTATCTGGGATAATTGCTGGCCTCCCACCCTCCAGTGATCTTCCTGATACTAAAACAGAAGTACCTGCCAAAATTGAACAAAAACTAATGCAAAATGAATGCTCGGGGCCCAAACCGCGAGGTTCGGGGCCCAAAAACCGATTGTAAGCACCGAAAGTGGCATTCAGCCACGAAGTGGGTATCTAAGACCCCAGGGTTCCTTGGTATGATAAAACAGAGGTACCTGCCAAGAATGAACAGAAATCGATGCGAAATGAATGCTCGGGGCCCAAACCGCGAGGTTCGGAGCCCAAAAACCGGCTGTAGGCACCGAAAGTGGCATTCAGCCACGAAGTGGGTATCTGAGACCCCAGGGTTCCTCGGTATGATAAAACAGAGGTACCTGCCAAGAATGAACAGAAATCGATGCGAAATGAATGCTCGGGGCCCAAACCGCGAGGTTTGGGGCCCAAAAACCGGCTGTAGGCACCGAAAGTGGCATTCAGCCACGAAGTGGGTATCTGAGACCCTAGGGTTCCTCGGTATGATAAAACAGAGGTACCTGCCAAGAATGAACAGAAATCGATGCGAAATGAATGCTCGGGGCCCAAACCGCGAGGTTCGGGGCCCAAAAACCGGCTGTAGGCACCGAAAGTGGCATTCAGCCACGAAGTGGGTATCTGAGACCCCAGGGTTCCTCGGTATAATAAAACAGAGGCACACGCCAAAAACCGGAGGAATCGGAGATGGTTGGGCGGTCCCGAACCGAGGCACACGGCCTAACGGCTCCGAAAACCGGGAACCGGGCTCCGAAATGGGCAAAATGGCCTACGGCCACGAAATGTAGCCCACGGCCACTGAGAGATAGCCTACAGGACTACTCCCTTCCCTCAGGAAAGAAAACAGAGAAAACCGAGTCTGGTTCGCAAACCGAGGCAAGGTATGGAAGAGAGTTCGGAAGTCCGGAGGCAGGGCGCACGGCCGCGACTCTGAGACTTCTGAACGAGCACAATATGCAACACCACCGAGCGCTCAATCGGTGACGTCTGAGTCTTAAGGTCGGTCAAAAATGGGGTGTCTACAGTTGCCCCTCTTTGACAGAACTCGGAAGTCAAGAAGTGACGGGAGTGAATGTCAAAGCCAAGAGACGACCCATTTTTGACAAGGCCGAAGACTTAGACAATCATACAAGATGAACAGAAATGTGTGTGTGCCCGCAGGCAGGGGGCAAAATGCAAAGTGATAGGCACGGAGCCAGGTGATCATGCAAGTGCAGCAAGCTGTAATGAAGCAGGTATTGACAAATAGATGCAACAGTTTTAAGCAAGAATGCAAAGCAAACAACTACATTTCATGCAGTTAAGAGTGCGGAGAATTATTCAATTCTCGTCGCGTCTCACACGGAGAAGATACGATACCTGCGCGATTCGTCTGGTCGCACCAGCCTCAAATGAACCGTACATACAATATCGTGCCTGCAAAATAGAGAAATTCAACAAGAACAATATGCCAACAACATATATTCAATGTGATTCCTATGATTCTGAAAGTTTGACACACACAGTGTCGGCGGGTGAACGCATCACGGTGTGAGAAAAGATAATGCGTGACAACGCATGCTCAAGCATAGAAGTATGGTACACCAAGAAATCACACATGACAATGCAAAACATTCATGAGAATGCAAATTATGAGCCAAATAATGCAAAACGAGCACAAATCAGGATGCCCGTTTGTTGCGCAACAACGAGCTGGGAAACGTGCATTTCGGCGACGGCAACTCGATCGCGGCCTCTGATTCACCTCCCGGAGAGGTCACAACATGTTTAAAAAGGATACACTATGATTTTGATGAATAATGATGAGACACATGTCACAAATTGCAATTGAAGTTCCGGTGGAGCAATTCGGCGCCAGAAAGTGCACTTTTCTCGAACTTTTTCAGGTCCCGGGAACTCCGATCTTCTTCAAAATTTGCAGAGAGGTAGGGGAGGGGGTGGGGGCCATGGTCGGCCAGCTCTTTGCCCTAGGAGAGGCCATCGGCCAGGGGAGGAAAAGTGAAAGGCCGGCCAGCCAGAAAAAGGGACCGGCCGGCCACCTGTCCTAAAGTAGGGGCATTTTGGTCATTTCGGCTTTTCCTATATATATGCTTGCCCATTGCCTCCGAAATCACACCCCCAAGTGTGAAATTCTCTCCTCTTGCTTCCCAAGCCATTTTCTCTTTCAGATCTGCATTTTATACACGCCCCTCGGCCTTCCACGCAAGTTGTTTTCGCGAAATCGTTCAGATTTAAGCACTTTGAGCCGACTAAAATTTGATTTCGGAGCTTCTCTTCTCATTTTCAACACTTGAGGTAAGTTTGTCTCAATATTTGGAAAATTTTCCCGAGAGTTGACTTTTGTTGACTTTTTGTTCCCCGGGGAGTTGACTTTTGTTGACTTTTTCCAATTTTGGCTCATTTTGCTCATTTTTGCTCCTTTTTGCAGATTTCTCGAAATGGCAGGCAATTTCCCTCACGGCGGAGGTATTCCGGGTGCCGGAGATGATTTTGACATCATGGCATTGCCCCCGAGGGTCCGGCCTTTTATCCCCGATCGATATGCTCCGCCGGCACATAGGCTTCCGCGGGCAGTTTTCCGTCACTTCACCGAGTTCAACGATCGGGTACCCGGGGATCTTCTTTTGCGGGAGCCGGAGCAGCACCTCTCTCACGAGGCACGAGAGGTATTTTACTTCATTCTCTGTAATTTCTCTGCATTTTGTAGCTTTGCCATGCTTGAACACACAGTTATAGCTTATGACATAGTACTTTGTTTGCACTCTGAACACGTAGTTAAAACACTTGAATTGTTGAACACACGGCTCACTGACTGATAGATTGAACACACAGCCCAAACTCTGATTTTCTGAAAACACAGTCCAAGTTGACGATGAACACACAGTCCATACTGATTACGCTTGAACACACAGTCCAAAACATAGATTTACTGAACACGCAGCCCAGATTTGAAGTGAACACACAGCCCACTGATTAAGAGTAGAACACATAGTCCCAAACTCTGATTTACTGAACACACAGCCCAGATTTGAAGTGAACACACAGCCCACTGATTAAGAGTAGAACACACAGTCCCAAACTCCGATTTACTGAACACACAGCCCAGATTTGACGTGAACACACAGCCCACTGATTAAGAGTAGAACACACAGTCCCAGCCCACTGATTAAGAGTAGAACACACAGTCCCAAACTCTGATTTACTGAACACACAGCCCAGATTTGAAGTGAACACACAGCCCACTGATTAAGAGTAGAACACACAGTCCCAAACTCTGATTTACTGAACACACAGCCCAGATTTGAAGTGAACACACAGCCCACTGATTAAGAGTAGAACACACAGTCCCAAACTCTGATTTATTGAACACACAGCCCAGATTTGAAGTGAACACACAGCCCACTGATTTTTTTGAAATTTGAACACGCAGCCCAAATACCAAAATTACTGAACACGCAGCCCAGATTTGAAGTGAACACACAGCCCACTGATTAAGACTAGAACACACAGTCCCAAATAACAAAATTTTACACACAACTCATTCACTTCATTTGCACACAGCTCATTCACTTCATTTGCTGATACACACATTCACTCTAAATGCAGGCTGGCTCTCGCACAGTACGAGGATATGGCTCCACTGCCGCGAGGGAGTGGTATGCTGAGCTTCCGGAAGCTGTCCGAGACTTGGTTGACTTTGCAGGATTCGGACCATTCTGCAGGGGGTTATCTCACTGTCTTATCAGTAGGACATTGTTTGCTGCTCTGGCGGAGAGATGGTGGGACACCACCAATTCTTTCCATTTCTCTGCCACCGGGGATATGACTATGACCCCACTGGACTTCGCTGTACTCACCGGCCTAGACGTAGGCGGTGGACCCATTCCCTACAACGAGGATATGAGTGAGTGGGAGGCTGCTTGGATTTATCTATTGGGGGCTCGCCCACCTGTAGACAGAGCTTCCGGGAGAGTCCGGTATACTTGGTTCTCTTTCCATTTCGGCGGCCACAGATGGAGCCTGAGTCTCCCGAGGAGGTCGAGCAGTATACCCGTGGTTTCCTCATGTTCCTCTTTGGCACCACTCTGTTTGCTGATAGAGGGAACATGGTCGGGCTGTATCTCTTGAGTGCCCTAGTAGACCTATCACAAGTCAATCAGTATGATTGGGGCGGCGCTGCCCTGGCTACCCTTTATTGTTATATGAGTGCAGTCTCTCGTGGGCGGGGGGACTTACTCGGCGGCTACTGGAGAGCCTGGGAGGTACATTCTGTCCTCTTGATTTACACTTTGCTCCTTATTACTTATTCACTGCACACACGGCGCACTTTGCATTCTGTATTTTGCCTTTAGCACTTTGTATTCACATTCCGCACTGCTTTTCTCAGCTATGGGTATATGCATATTTCCCCACATTAGCCCCGGAGATGGAGGTGGCAGGACCTCCTATGACTCCGTTTTCATTGATGTTCGAGGGCGAGCACCTATCGAGGCCTCGAGAGACTCTCTTCTCTCTGCGACAGTACTTCGACACCGTGCGCGCGACAGAGGTATTTCAGAACTCTCAGTTCCTTTCATTTTCATCTTTGATCTGCTTTGTATTTCTTGATTTCTGATTGATTTGTACACTGGTTATCCGCAGATCACCTGGCAGCCCTGGGCAGTCTTTGGCGACGATCTCGAGAATCAGTACCCCGGAGGGTCGACTAGTTCCCAGTATAGGTTCCTCCTCGAAGGACCAGTCGGCAGGGCTTGGTTCCTGGGGGAACGCTTTCAGCGTCAGGTGTGGGGGTATGAGTCTCAGGACCCCTCCTGCTGTGCCTCCACCCACTATGCGGACTGCCGACAGGCTATCTACTGAGGAGGTCACTAGGGACATGCAGGTACCGATGCTTTATTACATCTCATTGAGGGGAACTACGCCACCTATCGCCGCATATATCTGATGTCCCCCTTGACGGGAGTGCGGGCTCTACCACTGAGGCCCACTGGCGTATCATCTTCGAGTCGTGCCCGTGCTGCAGACAACCCTTCTTCTAGCAGGGCTGGTGCATCTAGAGGTAGAGGCAGTTCGATTCCTCCGATCCCTCCGACTCTCGATCATCCTGGATGGCCAGATATGCCGACTAAGTTGACGATTG
>JAPPVO010003449.1:0-14161 GCA_030407325.1 Camellia japonica | reverse complement strand
AAATTACACATTTTCCTAAATCTTATTTAATTTCAAGTAAATTCTTACATAATTTACAACATCTTATCTAATAATATTATATAATATGAGTGAGAGATGTGAGATAGAGAAACCGTCTCCCTCGGTGTGAGCGAGGGAGACGGGGGAATGGGTGAGTGAGAATAGTGTGAGCTTCTCCTCTGTAATATTTCTGTAATCTCTCCATAAATGATAAACGGTTACTCTCCCGTGGACGTAGGCATTATTGCCGAACCACGTTAAATATTGTGTCTCTTTCTGTGTGGGTGTGTGTTTCTGGTTGTTATAATTTCTATAAAGTCTTGGGCGGGATCCCCGATCCCAACAAGTGGTATCAGAGCCTCGTCGGTGACGTTTCGGAACAAAACAGTGTGTTCCTCAAAACTACCCAGAAATCGGATTGCTCGAAATCAGGTTTTGACCATACCAGGAACAAGGACTCGGCGAGAGGATTACAGAAATGTAAAGCAGACACCCAGAGGAGGCCGGACGCGCTCTCACGCGCCACCTGAACAAAGCGCGTGAGTCCCAGTCTCGACACGCGCCACCACGCGCCGGTAGGTGGTCGGCGCATTATCTCACGCGCTCCCACGCGCGGCAGAGGAAGAAGATGAGTAGGAAGGGCAACGCGTGTCTGGCACGTGCACGGAGCACACGCACGCCAGGTCATCATGCCACGTCGTCGACACGTGGCGACACGTCAGCAAAAGGATGCCACATGTCCGTCCACGGGGGCCCAGGTCATCGCCACGTGGCAGACATGTCATCGCCACGTGGCCATCCACGTCATCGACACGTGGGCCAACTGTCAGTGCCACGTCAGCAAAGGTATGCCACGTGTCTGCCACGTCAGCATCCAGAGTGCAGGATCCAGTGAGGTGCGGCTATGGTGCAGCCGCAGGAGGTCGGATCCGGTGCTTCGCGGCTAAGGTGGAGCCGCGGATCTGAGGCGTACAAAATGTTTTGGCTAGATCTAAGCCATTTGGAGTCCATTTTTGGCGATCCAATAGTGCTTTCCGACTATTTGGAGTATTCCGGACACATCCGTACGGTCAGATTTTGGAGACGGAGTTTCTGTAAAAAGAAGGCAGATTAAAGGGACGGACGGCATCAGGTGCAACGGACGGAATATTCTGTTGGTACATGGAATATTCCCTGAATTTCTGAAAATTGCAATTTGGCCTAGAATTTTCAAAAAATTGCGGTGTGGCCCAGCTTTCGGGGATATTTTTCAGTGGCGTCCCCGGAAATGCAGCAAAGGTTGGTCCTAGCTAAATGGACCGCTCTGGACGCAACCGCGAGGTCAGAATGATGAAATTCTGAACGGTTTTTTAAAGATTGTTAAACATGGGAGTTTGTCATCTTTAATACTCGGAGGGAGGTTACCGGATATTGTGGAACGCTGCGGATTCACTGAAGAGGTTAGAATGGGCAGATTCTAACCAGATTGGACAACCAGATACAGATCGAGATAGATCATTGAAGACCAAAGGAGACCAGGCTTAATCAAATTGCAAATCAATGGAGATCAGGATTGGTCAAGGGCGATCAGAAGAATTGCACATGATTATCTCAAGATCAACAATGTCTAGGAAAGTTCTGTAAAAAAGACACTGTCTAAGGAGACTAGTTCTTAAGTGGGACCGTTTGTGACCCCACCAGTCTTTCCTGGGAACTTTCCTGGTTGTTGATGTCATCGGAGGATCTGGTTCAATCAGAAGAAAAGTCCACTTCATCAGATAGATGATTGGCAACCAGTGCAGGCTCAGAGGAATGTTGTGGCAGTTGGAGCTACTGTCAAACATAATACAAGAAGTACTGGTAGTATGTGAACGCAGAAGGGCAACAGCTGCAGCAGTACACACATAAGGTGTAGGAGCATGTAGTCACAATAGCACAGATGAGTACACAGGAGTGTCATACAAGGTGCAGATATACAACAGTGCAAGAGTACGCAGCTGAATGTTATACAAAGGTGCAGTGTGCCGGATTTTGGCCTGGCAGCAACAACTAGTTCACAGAAGAAAGCTCCAGACAGAGAAATTGAAAGGGATAAGACGCTGCAGTGCGCACCCAATGAGAGGCAAATTTTTTTTCTTTGTCCTAAATCTGGTTCGTGGCAGTGAAGTCGCGACGGGCACCCAGAGAGTTTGGGTGGAGTCACCTCAACAGGGAAACACTGAGCATTCTATTGGAGGATGCAAGTACCTGGTGATAGAGGTGCGAGCCATGCAAGATGATGTGTGGCGGTTGAAGACATTCCAAGTAGGAGGTGCAGATTCACTCTGGATGCTCAGTGGAATGGAGGCATATTTGTACAACGGTGTTTTATCATCCATGTGGGTGATGGGGGTGATTTATTTTGTTCACCTGGTTGAAGCCAATTGGAAGCCAATTGAAGACCTTTCAGAGTCAGTTGCAAAAGTTATCAGTTCATTTGGAGACTCTTGGGTTAGTTACAGAACTTCAGAGTTCATTGGGTTTTTTCTCTAGGTGATAGAGAGAACCAGCATTGGCAGAGTGTACTATGGAGATTTGGCATATGTAATAAGTCCAAATGGTAGTACTTTATTGGCATTGGCCTCTGTGGAGGCGTTGGAGATCCTTCATGGATCGTTGTTGGAAGACTCGCATCTGGTGAAGCCTTGGTTTCCGCATTTGTCGATTTGAAGAAGGTGTGACAATCTACTTCAGATCTTGATGGAGTTTTTTTTCCGCATTTGTCGATTTGAAGAAGGTGTGAAAATCTACTTTAGATCTTGGTGGAGCTTTGGCGTTTTTGTTCAATGTCTATTGGAGGCATTGTTGTTGGCGGTCTTTCACGGATTATTGGCGACTTTCAGAGTCGTGGTTTATTGAGATTCATTATCACAGCTGGGATCTATGATCGTGTCTGATTAGATCCAGGGGTGTCTCCGGTTTGTGAGACTTGATTGTTTCTTCTTGTGGATTTTCATTTTCGCAATCTGTTCCATATCCGAAGACATCAGCTATTGGTAGTCTGGGTGACGATTCAGGCTCCGGGTGTTTGCTTCTTTGGAAGCGGTTTGACCGTTGGTGTTCATTGAAGATTGGAAGAGATTGCTGCGGAGAAACGTGAAGATGGTGATTTTGTGAATCTCATGTGTTAGGATCCATCCCTTAATCTGCCGTTGGATTTGGAGGGGATAGATCGTTTGCAGACTCGGTGGAGTCAGCGGGGACTGTTGGAGTTGTGCATTTACGGTGCACGCGCCTTTGGGCGGTTTTTGGCAACTGTGAAGATGGTGCATCATCTTGTGTTTGCCGGTTGGAATGACAGTTGGAGGAATCTGGAGTTTGCTCGACACTTCAGAATTTTTGGCTCTTGGTATTTTGTAAGTTCATTTGAAGTTTGTTCCGATACTTCTGAACTGGTTAGAGCCTAACTGCATCCACAGTCCAGTTTTGTTTGGCTGAGAACTTGCCTCAGTTCTCGGAGAATTTGTTTGGCTCTCTTGATTAATTCGAGCTTGAAGAGAGCAGTATTGTGTTCGATGGTTGATCGGACATGATGTTTTTGGTACCGCTTTCGAAGTTGCTTTGACGGAGAATTTGAAGCCTCTTTTGTTTAGTCTCCTTAGCATTGGTTCAAACGGGTTGCTCACCATGTTTTGTTTGGAGTTGTCAAGGACAACTTGTTTAGCGCCTATGGAAATCGGAACTTGGCACTATGGTGGAGCTTGAGTTGCAGAAAATCGAAGAGTTAGCTCGATTGGTTCTGCATGTTCTTTGCATTGGCTCAATGTGATTTTGAGCAATGGAATCTGCTGTGTTTTTTTTTTTTGGGAAAAGCGCTTGTGTTTTGTACAGCAGATGGTATTCAGTTTTGACTGAATGGTTGGATACCTGGGTTATGGTATCGGTTTTTTGATTCTGTGGCAGCAAACGCACCTCTTAATGAAACAGAGTTGTTGCGGATCTCTCAGGCGAGCTCGAGCGCAGGAGGAGAGATGGAGCCACGATGAGCACTCAAGAAGTATGGGTGCAGGTACTATGCTAGGTGTTGCATAGTTGGTGACTTGTACAGATTTGTTGAAGTTGCTTTGGAAGAAAGAGCTAC
This sequence comes from Camellia japonica, assembly GCA_030407325.1. Taxonomy (NCBI): domain Eukaryota; kingdom Viridiplantae; phylum Streptophyta; class Magnoliopsida; order Ericales; family Theaceae; genus Camellia; species Camellia japonica. The sequence goes on along the minus strand of JAPPVO010003449.1, from coordinate 10,062 downwards.
TGTCAGCCATCATCCGGTAGTACAAGTGATAGATACGCAGGTAACGTGTATCGCTGAACTGGAGATCAGGGATTGCAAAAGGCATGAACAATAAGTGTGTGGAAACGCTGGGAAGTTGTTCAAGAGTACAAAGGGCAAATGCTGATAGTTCAGGATAGTTCAAGGGAAACTCCGAGCAAAGAAAACCAGGAACTTTGACCAGACAAATGAAGAGTTTTCTGTTGCTCCAGTTTTGGTCATGCAAAGATAAGGCATGACAGTCAAGGGCATCTCAGCAGGGGGTGCAGGACATCCAATCAGGGGGTGTCGGATATCTTGGTTACGCCAGTTCAAGCATAGCAGGTGAAGACATCCAAGACAGGAAGCGTGGAAGAGATCTGTGGGAGATAGGAGCAGAGGCTCTCTCCAAATCAGAGAGTGGTGTGAGTTGAGTTGAGGATGTAGGATTCCCTCCTCCTCTTGTATCTCTGGTGTATTATCTCTAGCTTCAGGGGATGCAGCGTCTCAGTGAGGAGATGAAGATTCTATTGTTTTCTTGGGCGTGACAAGATTAGCAGCAGTGTGTGCAGTGGATCACCTCACAAGGGTTGAGGGGGTGATTTGTTGGATCATCCCTTGTGGCTAACCCACTAAAGAGAATGGAGCTCCCACCTAGAGTTAATGGAGAACCCATTGAAAGGAAGTGGGGTGGTTGAACCCACTAGAGAGTGGGGTGGTTGAACCCACTAGGGAGAAGTGGGCTGCTGTCTTCTTCCTTCTCTCAAGCTATATAAATAGAGGTTGAAGGGAGAGGAAGAAAATGTGAGCAAACCAAGCAAGAATAACAAAGAGAGTGAGAGATGTGAGATAGAGAAACCGTCTCCCTCGGTGTGAGCGAGGGAGACGGGGGAATGGGTGAGTGAGAATAGTGTGAGCTTCTCCTCTGTAATATTTCTGTAATCTCTCCATAAATGATAAACGGTTACTCTCCCGTGGACGTAGGCATTATTGCCGAACCACGTTAAATATTGTGTCTCTTTCTGTGTGGGTGTGTGTTTCTGGTTATAATTTCTATAAAGTCTTGGGCGGGATCCCCGATCCCAACAAGTATATGTAACATATATAAGTGTCGGTCCCTGGACCCATATCATACTTTCGGATACATATCCAATTATCCTAATATTTAAATTTATAGAAGTTTGACACTTGGATAAGCACACGTACCCAAGCCCATATAACATAGAATAATAATAGTATCTAATAACATCTCCCGAGTGAATTTCCAATTCTCGACTCAAACAACTATCAAACTTAAATTTGGGGGAAAATACTCAAAACACACTCCTAATACTGTGTTTGATTGGGGGATTTGAGGAGGAATTTGAAAAAGAAAAGGAAAAATTAGGAAAAATGTGAATAAAATATATCTACATTTCACCCAATTTCACACACATTTTCCCTTTTCCTTTCCCTTTCCCTTTTCTTCCCCAAATCCCCCAACCAAACACAGTGTAAATCTATACCAAATTGAGTATTACTCAAATTTTGACTGAAATCAATGGAGATACAAACGTTTACTCAAAATGTTCAAGGCTACTCAAATTTATCACTCTCCCATTAGCGAAACTTTTACTCAAAAATATGCTTAAATAGTCCATTAGAGTGGTTCATATCAAATAGAGCTTCTACTCAAATTTGAGGACAATATTTTTTGAGTAAGGATTGGAGATAGCCCTTAGAGAGACATATTTTAATATCTACAGTAAATTATAATCGAAATAAAAACAAGTTAATCTAATGGTGTGATTGAGTTGCCAAAATTGATAAAAATCAATGATTAGTGAGTGGCTAAGCCCTAAATTACGAAAAGGGAATGAAAGAAGGAACCTTGGTCTTGTGTTGTATGTATGTAGATAGGAATTGGAATGCGATTACGATGGTGAAGATTATTGGAGCTGCTACTGATCTTTCATTTTCCTCTGCCGTGGTTTCTTCCATGGTTCTTCGCTTTTTGCAGTTTGCTTCTCTCTCTCTCTCTCTCTCTCTGTTTTTCAGTCAAATTCGAAGCTGTTCAAGCTCTGTGTGTTCTTCTTAAAACAACGCTAACGCTCTGTTTGGATGGTGGTGGGGTTTTGTGAGAAAATAAAGCAAACGGTGAGAATATAAACACTTTTGTTTGTCAACAGAAATGGCGAAATTTGATGAAAAAATAATTTAGTTTAATGGAAATTTTTAAAAATATTAAAATTATTTTTAAAAAAATTTACTTATAAATCTCATTTTAAAAATTATGATCTATTTTGTCCCAAAGACTTTTTTTATAGACAAATTAATCCCATTAATTTTAGAAAGGTAGATTTAATATATTATTTATAAATTATATTTACGGTTATACCCTTATTTCTATTATATTTCATTCTCTTTTTCTTCTTTTGTGCTAGAAATGTAATATACACAATTTATGAGAATCAAATTTGTGATGAATTTTTATATGAAAATCTTTTTTATTTAAAAAACATTTCATAATGAGTACAAAAATAACTTGAAATATGAGATTCCTCAAACATTCCAAAAGGATGTGGGATTTTCCAAACATTTCAAAAGGAGTATAAAAATATCTTAGTAAACTTTGGACAAATGTATAATTTCAAACCTTAATACTTTAATATAACACTCAAACGTAACACTCTAATATAATATTTTTTAAAAAAAATTAGTGTATTTTTTCTAAACATAATACTCCAATATAATACTCAAAAAAATTCTTAGTGTAACACTCAAATGTAACACTCAAAAAAAAATGATATGTAATTCTTCAAACCATTTTAAAAGGTTGTGGGATTCTTCAAACCATTCAAAAAAGAATATAAAAACTCCGTAGTAAGTTTTAAGCAAATGTATAATTTCAAATTATGAGCGTTACGTTCGGAAAAATTATATTAAGGAATTTTTTAATATTTTGTGTGTGTTACATTGGAGTGTTACGTTTGAAATTACATTAATTGGAGTATTATGTTCGGGAAAAGTATACTACCGAGTTTTTTTGTATGTTACATTGAAGTGTTACGTTTGGAAAAAATACACTAATGAGTTTTTTTGAAGTGTTATGTTGTTACATTAGAGAAAAATGCACCAAGGAGTTTTTTAATGTGTTATATTAAAGTGTTACATTATTAGAATGTTACATTTTTGTTCGTAATGTGAGATTTGTTTTAGAAGAGAAAATCCAAATCTTCTATAGTGCAAATTGCTCAAATGTGTAACTTTACATTTAGAGAAACCAAGTTTTATCCATAAAAAATTAAACCCAAACATGTAAGTAATTATCTTTTTGTGTAATTTTCACTTTAATTGAACTTTTGAATTCATAAGAAAAAATAGATGATTAAATAGTTCACAATATCATATTTTAGGATGTATTGGTGTTTCATCCTTATTTTTATCAAAAAAACATAATTTATTAATATAAAAAATTATTTTGATAAAATAAAATAAAACACTTTCTTTTCTTTTTCTTATTTATTTTATCTTAGCTTTTATTTTGATAAGATTATTTTGATAAAATAAAATAAATATTTTCTTAGCTTTTATTCATAAGATATTATAAATTTTTTTTTTTTCTCACCTTACATGATGATGGAGTGTAACAGAGAATATCACAAAACGGATGGGTTCGGGTAAATTACACTTTCTCCACCTTTATGTTTAGCTATTTTTTAATCATTACTTTTGATTTTTTTTTATTTTACTTTAACTTTTTATATTTTAATTTTTTTAAAATTAATTTTTATCACATTAAATATCACATGATATAAAAATATATGTTATTTTATTAAGCCCACTCCAACCCTTCATCTATCATGTCCAGTTGTAGCCACCCCTCTGCATTTTACTAACTACTCTTACCCTTATCCTATGAATCTTTTAAAAAACTAGTTTGACCCCTACATGCTACGCGGTGGGGTCACATTCCAGTTAGAGTGCTTATTTTCTGTATGTATACATTATATTATGTTATCTAATTTGTGAAGACCCGACCCAACTTTTCGCCTTTTGTTTGACACCGTCAATGAACGGAGGTCACATCTCATATTTAATAAGTTCATCAATGTCATATTAATAAATATTATCTATACTTCGCCATCCGGGGCGGACCTATAATAGAACAATGATTGATAATCCTCTTTGAGTGTGTCAAAAATGAAACTCATAAAGATGTTTTTTTTTTTTCTTTAGGCGAAACGGATCACACCATCGAACTCAGAATGTCGAAATTAGTCAACAGTGATTAAATGGAATTTTTCTCGAACCGATTTTCGGACAGCCCGGATGTCCGCGCACTGCGTTTTATCCAAGTAGTGCAATTTGTGGTGGTAAAATCAACTACCATGGCTGTAATTTCTTGGTGAGGTGAAAGATATATCTACCTCACTCCCTTTTTTACCACATACTTTACCATTCAATCCTAGCCATTGATCCTACCTACCCCTTTCTTCCTATATATATCCTATATGTGTAGAAACTTCATCTTCTTGCTGAAAATCTATAGATTTAAGAGCGAAAATCAAACACTTTCATCTTTGTTCTTCAAGCTTCAAGCCTAGGTAAATTCCTCTCTATATCTACTTCAATTCCATAAGTTAAAGCCTTCATTTCTTTCCTTTGATTTCATGTTACAATGAACCATGAATCTAAATTCTAAAATACAGATTTAGACTTTATTTCCTCCCATTGATATCATGTTGCAATGAACCATGAGGCTAAAGCTCAAAACAAGGATTTTACCCAACAAACAGTTTTTTTTTCCTAAACAGACAGTCTACTTTGAAAATTTGTCAAAAAATATTTAGACCACTTTAACGGTTGATTTTTGGACCAGAGTTAAATTAGAGTGTTATATTTCCAACCTAATTTGTTTCCACTCGATCCAACGGCTAGATTGTTGTGGAAATGATTTTTTTAGAAACTGCAACGGATCTAGACCAGCTTTGTTTTACTGCCATTTTACCCTGTTTATGAGCATTTTTGGGAGACGAGTCCTTCATGAAAAAGTTTCATAACATCTTGATTGATAACCCTGAAAAATTTCAGAATATTTTAAAGTGTTTTGATTAGGATTTTAGCCTCTGATCTAAAGTGTTGCAAACTAAGAATTTCTGGACCATAAGAGAAGGATCCCTTTTAAATTGTACACTTTGGGATTATGGTTTGAATATTTATTTCACGCTTAGAATTAATTCCTAGACCTACTATAATGTAGTTTTTCATACGTTGTGTTTAGATCTCGGTTCCGGTTGATTTTACCAAACTTCGTATACATTTAGGTGAGTTCATGCTTACGCTTTTTACATGTATTTGAATATAATGACATGCTTTGATTGATGAATTATTTTGGAGCATGAGATTGCATTGATTTATGAATAACCGAATAAACATATGATTTTGAACTTTAGCAAGTATGCCTATTGACATGGATAGGCCCATAAAGGCCACAGCCCACAGTGAACAAACCCAAGCCCACCATTTGGACCCCATTGCATAACCCGGTTGGTAAAGTCCAGGACAGCTGGAGGCCAACTGGGCATGAAGGACCAATGGCATTCGGACATATGGCAGGTGTAGGACAGGCCACATCAGCAGACAAAGATCTGCAAAGTTATTGCCACAACACATCACCATTAATGCAGCGCATCACAGCATTTATTACGACAACACCCTAGCCCCAGAGCGGACAATATTGTGGCAGGATGAGAGGTCAGGCACGTGAGTTTGGTGGCCCATGCAGGTCGTCCGGCAAACTCTCCCGCTGTTGCGGCCCAGTCCGCTGGGGGGTTATGTTGGGTCTATCACCAAACTCACGTGCCTGACCTCTCACCCTGCCACAATATTGTCCGCTCTGGGGCTAGGGTGTTGTGGTGCATGACCACCGTCCCTGCGACCCCTCACGGCTTTGTTCTTCCCTGGGGGAAAAGGCCTTGTAACAGGTGGAGGGGGCCAGTACGCTTATAAGTTGGTTGCAGTGTCCCTCCCTAGTCGATGTGGGATAGACCCAACATAACCCCCCAGCGGACTGGGCCGCAACAGTGAGAGAGTTTGCCGGACGACCTGCATGGGCCACCAAACTCACGTGCCTGACCTCTCACCCTGCCACAATATTGTCCGCTCTGGGGCTAGGGTGTTGTGGTGCATGACCACCGTCCCTGCGACCCCTCACGGCTTTGTTCTTCCCTGGGGGAAAAGGCCTTTTAACAGGTGGAGGGGGCCAGTACGCTTATAAGTTGGTTGCAGTGTCCCTCCCTAGTCGATGTGGGATAGACCCAACATAACCCCCCAGCGGACTGGGCCGCAACAGTGAGAGAGTTTGCCGGACGACCTGCATGGGCCACCAAACTCACGTGCCTGACCTCTCACCCTGCCACAATATTGTCCGCTCTGGGGCTAGGGTGTTGTCGTAATAAATGCTGTGATGCGCTGCATTAATGGTGCTGTGTTATGGCAATAACTTTGCAGATCTTTGTCTGCTGATGTGGCCTGTCCTACACCTGCCATATGTCCGAATGCCATTGGTCCTTCATGCTCAGTTGGCCTCCAGCTGTCCTGGACTTTACCAACCGGGTTATGCAATGGGGTCCAAATGGTGGGCTTGGGTTTGTTCACTGTGGGCTGTGGCCTTTATGGGCCTATCCATGTCACCTATGATTGGAAAAGTACCTTGAACACATTTTGAAAATCATGTTATGTTTTAGAAAACGTGAGCTAACGGGATAAGCCGACTCACACGTATTGCTTATATACATATTGTTTTTATGAAGCCATGGTTAAGACATTATTATAAAAGTCTTGCAAATGTAATAACGTACATTTGAACTGAACATCCCGGACGTTGTTGAAATCAAAGATACCAACGGGTGAGGCGTTATAAGGGTGGTTGTTGGGACGCGACCATCGTCCCTTGGCATGATTATGACCACTTGATATTAGTATGGGTAGCTCCCTACTTCTCTGGCAACATATCCAGTCGAATGGACATATGTATGTATATTTTGATATATATATATATATATATATATATATATGAGCATTTATTTTGTCTTTTCAGCCATTGGGCTTTTGAACATGAACAGTTATGCTTGAAACTTGAAATATTTATGTTTGAACCGTGGTAAACTTGTAAATTGTGTAAATATGTTCTCACAAGCTTTATAGCTCACGAGTGTGTTGCTAACCCATTTCAGGTAAAGAGAATGCTTAGTGGATAACCAAAGGCCTATTTTTGTGGTTTCTCGTGGCCTAGGATGGATTCTAGACCTATAGTTTTATATAAGTCATGTATTATCTCTTTTGTTGGCATAGGGCCAAGTTATTGTTGTAACTTAACTTTTCTTTATGACTTGTATGACTTATATAGCAACGCTCTAGTTAAATGTAATCACCTAGTATTTGCGATGATTTATTTATTTGTTCTCTAAACTAGTTAGTAGTAGGCCTAGGGTGCGAGATGAGGCACTGGCCGGTCGCGATTCCAATTAGCCCCTATTTCGGGTCGTGACATAATTGTTTGTTGTATTTGATTTATGAAAATACATTACAAATAGAATTACAATTCACCATTATAAGAGAATAGAGAGACTAAAAAGTGACTATTTTATTTAATTCCAATGAACCAATGTCACGACCCAAACCCGGCCTTATGGGTTTAGCACCGTAACCGGCCAGTAATCCGTGATTACCGAAGGCCTGCTTAACAGTAATACAGTATAACAGAGTTCAGGGCCTGGCGGAAGCCAATACAGTAAATAACTAGTGTCCATTGAGCTGTGGAAATCTGTATGCCAAAAACATTTTTCATGCATTCATACAGTTCAAAACAGTACGGTCTGTACAATCATACACAAACGTTCAGTACGGGGACTTAATCCCTCGATAACAGTACAGTAAACATTCAGTCTATACAATCCGTTCGGTCAATACAAAACAGTGAGACAGTACAAAAAGGGGAAGTACTAAAACACCCCTAAGCCTTAGCATAACAGGCTCGGAACCTCGCAGTGAGGCACACAGGCTGGCTTGACAAAACTGGGGACCATCCCACGCGCCTAGCTCTGGTCTGGCTGCTGAGAACCTACATATATATATAAACAGTGAGCTAAAGCCCAGTGAATAACATAAAGCGTAAAGAGGTTTAGAATGAATGTCCTTACAGTAATGAAAACAGTTCATTTCAATCAGTATTACAGTCGTTCAGTACAATAAACACTCATATGTGGTACATCCATTAGCATAACAGTAACAGTAGGTCAAAAAGACCGAACAGTAATGATGGCCAGTCATTCAGTAAACAGTATGGTTCCACAAGGGGACCGACAGAGATCTCTGTAACAGTAACAGTCGGTAACAGTAGTGCTAAGGATGCCACAGTACAGTTCAGAAATAAAGGACATACATTCATTCAGTAAATAATTCTAGTTCAGTAAACAGTTCAGTTCAGTATTCAAAAGATAGTCATTTTGAACATATCTTTACACGATTGTTACTCACAGTGATTGGGCTAATAGCAGCTAGATCGCGTCCCCGAGAGCCAACCCTAAACAGTTAACAAATAGAACACACACTAAGTTTCACAGTCGGGAAGGATGATAATTAAATCCCTAATTCTCCTCGGTGTGGTTCTATGTCTAAATCCTCATTAAGATGTCTTAAACTAGGCCTAAGAATGCCTAGGATGAGATGAGGATGCAAAAATACAGTTGGAAGGCATTTTTCAAAAGTTGCTGAAAATAGGCTCTTCGCTCGAGCGAGCCTTCCTTCGCTCGAGCGAGCTTCCAAAATCAAAGGCTTCGCTCGAGCGAACAATCCTTCGCTCGAGTGGTCTGATGAACAGTAAAAGTACTGGTTGCTCGATTTTTACGCGCGATACCACGCTCGATGCTCGCTCGAGCGGAGCCCTGAATAAAGGTGCTCGTTCGAGCGAGGAATCCTTCGCTCGAGCGAAGAAGCCAAATCTGGAATTTCCAGATTTGCCTTCCAAGCTCAAACCAAGCATTCTCAACTCAAATCTCGACCTCTTGGGCCCAAATTCTGGAAAATACATCCCAATACAATGAATAACAAGTTCCAAAAGCTAATTTGTACATGCAAGGGCCAAGAGTTGGTCAATTAAAGCCATGTTTCAAACCCATTTTTCATGAACATGGAGAAATGCTAACATGCATGAGATTTAACCCAATACAATCTTCAAAACTTGTCCAAATGGACTCATTTCTTCAAGAATATGCTGAAAACATGGACTTTAATATAAACATGAACATGCATGCACCAATCCACCATGAATTCAACTCAAACTTCATTAATTCAAACATGCATGCAACAATGGAGTTCCAATTCAACACATATGAGCAAAATCATGTCTTGACTTCTCTATAACCATGATACATGTAAGATGGGACTCAAAGACAGCAAGAAGAAGATGGATTTCCTTACCTAAGTCTTCAATCTCAAGGTTTAAGAGTCCAATTTGACAATCTATGTTACAATCTTCAAGCTCTTCTAACAATTCTACAAGTTGAACCCAAACTCTCTCTCAATTCTCTCCTTCTCACTCTAATTCCGGTGGAAGCAAGGAAAATGAAGCTGATGAATGTTTAATTCAATGTGTGCAAGGCTCAAATAATAAAAATAACTAAGGCCCACTCAATGGCAATTCCGCAATTACGATAAACTCTTTAATTGGCTCAAATTAATCCAATTTAATCATTCCTAATCACATCTCAGATAAATACACCATTAAATTACAAATATTCTACTGATCCCAAAACTCTAAACGGTTCCTAATTCGGCCGCCGATAAGGCCTTCAATTAGCAGTTTAAAACACATAAACACAAACAGGTAATCGATAAATCAAACAGATGCAATATGCAATACAACAAATCAACTTATTCAATTTCAGTTTCAATTTCAATCGGTTTATTCAGTGCTTCAGTTAATTCAATCATCAGTCATTATCAATTCAATTTAGCAGCAATCAGTATATAATTCAGTGGTTTATCGGTAATCAGTACGAGGGTTGTTACAACCAACACTAT